>CAUYQV010101894.1:0-11524 GCA_963574575.1 Galagoides demidoff
TTTTTTTTATTAAATACGTGGGCTGTGCTTGATGCAAAATGGTGGGGGTGCCAGCCCCATATACGGTTGGTGTTTGGTAATGGCCTGGCCCCCAGGCAAAAAATTTAAAAAAAAAAAAAAAAAAAAAAAAAAGAAGAAGACAGACGAACATATGAAAAACAAACAGATGAAGCTAACAAACATGAAAAAATGCTCATGGTCTCTAATTATTAGAGAAATGCAAATCAAAACCACCCTGAGATATCACCTAATCCCAGTGAGAATGGCCCACATCACAAGTCTCAAAGCTGAAGATGCTGGTGTGGATGTGGAAAGCAGGGAACACTTTTACACGGCTGGTAGGACTGCAAACTAATATAACCTTTTTGGAATGAAGTATGGAGAATCACCAAAGAACTCAAACTAGACTTCCCATTTGATCCTGCAATCCCATTACTGAGCATCTACCCAGTAGTTTAAAAAAAAAAAAAATCCTTTTACCATAAGGACACTTGCTCTAGACTGTTTATCACAGCTTAATTTATAATCACCAAAATGTGGAAACAGTCTAAATGTCCACCAAGCCAGGAGTGGATTAACAAGCTGTGGTATATGTATACTATGAAATATTATTCAGACACTAAAAAAGATGGAGACTATATATCTTTTTTAGTAGCTTGGATGGTGGTAGAACACATTTCTCTTAGTAAAGCATCACAAAAATGGAGAAGCAAAAATCCAATGTACACAATCTTAATATGAGAACAACTGATGACCTAGTACATGGTGGGAGATGGAGAGCTGGGGGAGCAGAGAGAGAGAAAAGGAGGGAGGGGGATGGGAATTACAGTGTTTGGCACACATCTTGGGGGAGGAACACATTTATAACAGGGACTTTGCTTGACAAATGCTATTAGTGTAACGTGGATCTTTGTACCCTCAATGAATCCCCAACAATAAAAAATAAATAAAAAATAAACTAAGCTAACAGACTCTGCTCAAAAATGCTCAATAAAATTATCTGTTCCAAATTTACCAAAATATGGACAATTCACCTTCAAAGATAATTAGTATTTGATTATTATCTGAAGAGATATTTTCCTATAGCTCATCACTTTGCCAGAAATTTGCCATATGCTTGAATAACAGTATAATAAGCAAGAGATAGTCTTTGAAAAGTTGGAGTCAATAATTCAATAAAAGAGAATCATCAGAAATATATCAATTGTTTAAAAAGGAATGAAGTCAAGCTTTTTAGGATATGCCTAAGGTAACAACTTACCTTGAGATAAATTACCAAAAGGAAAGTAGTATTTTTTTTATTAATTGATAGCTGTTTACATTAATGCAAACATGGGGTACATTGTACTATTTTCATATACAATTTGAAATACTTTTATCAAGCTGGTTAACATAGATTTCATGTCATTTTCCTTTTTACTTTCCTCACCTAGAAAAAAAAAAACACTCAAAATACTGTATCTGGAATATCATCCTCATTAAATGGACTGGAAAATACAGATTAAGACATAGAAAAAAGCCATGGGTATAAAAGCAGGATCTAGAATAGGCTTGAGAGAGGATACCTGAGAAGAATGAGGTCTAAGAGAGCAGGTCTTCTCAAGAAGACCACAAGTCTAAACCTGTGGGGTCCTCTCCATGGTGACTCAGCTCTTGGGAGTTTGTAAATGTGAAATCCTGTAGTTCCATAGGGGCTTGAATAGCATCTCCCGCTTGATTCAAACTGGCCAATGAGAAGGGTAACCGTGTATTGCAACTTTTTGACTGTCGATAAAAAGGGAAAGACCAAGCCAGTCAGGGAACATGGCCATTTGGAATTCTTCTATTTGTAAGCTCTGGGTTGGCCGGTAAATAAAGCCCTTCCTCTTATAAACATAGTGTTTGGGTGCTCTTTCTCTCCATTGGGCCTCATCTTCCTGCAACAGGCCCACCTGTGGCAGATTGGTACCATTATCCTTTTTGATAATTTCTTTCACAAAGCCAGGGGTGGATGTAGTCTCCAGATCAAAATGATGTGCACAAACTTCAACTTTTTTTCTAAAAGAAGTATCATGACTACTGGCAACATCTGATGATTTAGATGATACAAGGAAAGGACCAAATTATGGACAGAGGGGGGTAAGAGAAGATACAATAGGAAATCATCTGATGCTTTAATATTACAGGATTGAGGCAGCTATCAAGAACAGGTAAGTAAAAAACTGGCTCAAATTTATGAATGGAAAATACCCAATGAATTAAAAACTTCTTTAAAAACAAAAAATTAATACAGCTATCAATAGGGGGTAAATAGAAAATTAGCTCCAATTTACATGTAAAAAAAGACAACTAAAATGATTTAAAATTCTTCCTCTCAATAGGAATGTTGTTTTGGGTCCATAGTTTAGCTAGGGGCAAGAAAACCAAGGAGCTATCCTGGCTTTCTTCTTCTGTGCTTAAATTAAGAGGCATCTATTTCCCCCAGACAAAAGCACTTAATGAAGTGATCCTTTACATATTCTTGTGCTTATGATTGGGTCTGATAGTCAAAAGACATGGCTCTTTAAGCTATCTAATTTTTGAGCTTCAACCAGACATGGATCATTTGAAATGAACATTTGGGTTAAGACCCAGATTCTGCTGGCATTAGGAATTCTGGAAATGCTATTGTACAGGGTGACCCAAATTGCCCAAGGTCTACTCTACCCCTAACATGTGGAAGTAACAAGCCCATGACTGAGTCTTCCATAGGAAAGATGAAAAATAGCAAATATCTGGTGTTTAAACAACACATTCTTTCCCCTACAAGTATCTGTATCTGCTTTAAGAATGGACTTTTGTGAAGGCTGTGTTGATCAGTTTGATGGAAGTATTTCAGATTGCATGTGAAAACCCCACACTGTACCCCAGAAGTGTATTAATGTACACAGTTCTCATTCAATAAAAAAAATTTTAAAAAAAATGGACTTTTGTCAAAAATATGTATTAGTATAAGGTTACAAACCTACTAGACTTTAAAAGTAGTGTCTAAAAATACACAACTTCTTATGATTTCTTGATAAACAAAACCATGGGTCTTCATAAAAAGACCTAAAAGAGGCCTACTTAAAAAAAAAAAAAAACCTAGATGGGCACACAGACCATGTCTCAGCCAAGGTCTGAGGCAATGAGATTTTCAGTTGCTTCCTGAACTGAAGCTGAGAATGCTGCTAATTTGAACCCACTAATTTGGAATTTTAGACCTTAGTGGATTCACATTTACTCATAGGCTATCCATGAAAAGGGAGACTGTCTGAGTGTTATAACAAGACCTGGCTGGGGAGAGCAAGTATTATAGCTTAAGAAAAAAAAAACAAAAAAAACTTTATAAATTATATAAAACTTATAAATTCAACATAACCAAACACCCATGCTAACAATTAAGAATCATTTTATTTCTCAGGCAAATGTTGGTCTCTATTGGCAATAATGTTAGCTAACATCCCATAACTAAGCATACCTAAAAGTAAAATTTTCTTTTTTTCTGTAATTTACAGTTATCTACTACATACCATCTCTCCATCCCCTCAATAGGGTCTTAATTGTCCATTTGGTCAGCATTTCCACTTCACATTCATGCTACAGCAGTGAGGATGGAAAAATAGGGGAGGCTGATAAATAAAAAAAACAGGGCAGCGCCTGTGGCTCAGAGGGGTAGGGTGCTGGCCCCATATGCTGGAGGTGGTGGGCTCAAACCCAGCCCTGGCCAAAAACTGCAATAAATAAATAAATAAATAAATAAATAAATAAATAAATAAATAAATAGAACCAGCTTAATAAGCATCCCAGCTGAGGCAATGTTTATAAAATTAAACCCTGTTTTAGAACAATAACATATTCTTTCTCTTGCTTACATTCTGGTTTGCTTAACATGCAAATACTAGTTGCTTAATTAGTAAAGGCCCTAAAACCCCCTTCCAGACTCTTATGTAGAGGGAGGTATGCCTAACTTCACCCATTTATACCAACTAAAAACCAGCATAGCCCTCTTTGAGACAAGACCATTGTGTTTTAGGTGCACCTAGTATGGAAGCAGAGTAACTAACTCATTGTTGCTTGGAGCAGCCTGCCTCTTTGGTGTACACCTTGAAGATAGCTGCATCCTCAGTGATGGTCAAGCACCTACAGAAACCTCTGGCCTCAGAGGTGCCCATGTCTCCAGAGAAGTACTTGGCCTTAGAAATACCCATGTTTCTAGAATACCAGTGACCTCAGAGATGTCTCTGGCCCCAGAGATACCCAAGTCTCATGCCCATGTCTCCAGAGATTCCTATGGCTTCAGAAATACCTGTGTCTCCAGAGATGCCCTCATCTCCAGAGATATTTATGGCCGTAAGGCTTCCCACAGTTCCACAACAGTCATAGTGGAGGTCTGCTGTTGCCATAGGGTCTTGCGGAAAAGCGATGTTGCAGAGAATAAGCAAGCTTATTGAAATTGTATTTTAAATAAAGGTGACCATCTGCTTGCTAAGGCAAAATGATGAACTTTCTTTATTTACTGTTGGTTTATATAGTCAATCTTGTGCATGCCTACTATACAGTAGAGACCTCATTAATATTCATTACAATCCCTCTGCACATGCACACTATACATCAATGACTTCATTAATCCATTTGAACATCTTGTAACTACCTGCCCTGTAAGTAGCTCCTCCCTAGTAATCTAATAATCCACCCAACATACACCCTTAAGCATAACCTTTTCAACATAACCGAGTTTAACATAAGTTAAAGAAGAAGGCGTTGTCACTCATTACTTTCTTTGTTCTTACCTAATGAAGCCTGAGGCTATGGAGGAACAAGGTAGATTGAATATCTACCCTTGCTGGCTTTGCAGTTTAGAGGCTGTTACTTCAAATCTATAAGCAAGGCATAAAGAAACTTCTTGGGCATACAGGAATTTGTGTGCAAACTTCTGCTCCCATGTAGGCCTTAAGTCAGTGGGTTTTGCTGGAACCTTTTATAAGGAATTTTCAGGCTGGACTTCTCAAAAGCCTTTCACAAGCCCAGGTTTCATCTGTGCCATTAGATACCTGTATGCATTGGGTAAATTCCTCTTCTCTTGAGGTCCCTGAGCATATTTCCATTCCCAGACCCGTCAGCAAGCGACCTTCTTACTTACCACAGATCAGGAAAGGTTACTGATGGGGTATCTGGCCAGTTTTCCAAAGGCCTTTTTTATTGGCCTTATAAAGTCAACCTTAAATTCCTTAACACAGTAAATGCTATTCCAGCCAAAGCCTTGGTCATGTTAGGCCCACAACCAACCCAGTCACATGGGATTCTGCCTTAGTTTCTCACAAGTATGCCTGCACAAAGTCTTTTCACTGTTCTCTCTTAAATGGCTTTATTGGCCAAAGGCATATAGGCGTGTTGCCTATAGTCTGCACACAGGCTTTTTACTTGATCCATCTGAGCTCGGAGGCCTCTTTTCCTGGACAGGGTGCCATTCTCCATCAAGGTATTCAGTTCTCCATCAATACCCATAAATCCAAGAGGATTGATCAAAGCACTTCCCAGATGCTGGGATAATCAATTCCCTAATTGAGAGCAGGTACAGACCTCTTCTAGTGGCTCATCACAAGCTTTCAGTTTCTGCCTCAGGAGTAAGGAATGGTTGAGTAGAATCAGAAATAGGAGAACAACTAGACAAATATCACACTAATCGAAATATCTTTCCTTCATCACTTGCCATAGTGCTTTGATAGCCATACCATTAAAGAACCTCAAAAGTCTTAGGTTTATAAAAGTCCTCTTTTCTGATGAATGCAATTTTAATAATGGGAAGGAGGAGGGTAAAGGAGTGATCATTAACATTTATTGAATACTTCTGTGTGCTGGGCACTTTACATATGTATTTCCTTTTATACTAATAAGAAACCTGTTAGGTGGGAGGCGCCTGTGGCTCATTGAGTAGGGCGCCGGCCCCATATACCAAGGGTGGTGGGTTCAAACCCAGCCCCGGCCAAACTGCAACAAAAAATAGCCGGGCATTGTGGCGGGCTCCTGTAGTCCCAGCTACTTGGGAGGCTGAGGCAGAAGAATCGCCTAAGCCCAGGAGTTAGAGGTTGCTGGAGCGACTCCACTGCACTCTACCGAGGGCGAAAAAGTTAAACTCTGTCTCTACAAAAAAAAAAAAAAAAAAAAAAAAGAAACCTGTTAGGTATGAGTTATATTTTGCCCATGAGGAAACCAGCTCAGAGAAGTCAGTCACCCAAATTCACACATTTAGGAAGTGGAAAGCTAGGATCTAACACCGTATCTTAATGTCAAAGATACACACTATGACCTGCTACCTCCTATAGTTACTTTTCCTTTCAGAGATAATACAATGATTCACTAATACTTTACCATAGTGATTCCTTGAGGGTAGTGAGGCCTCTTTGAAAATCCAAAGAAAATGATGAACCTTCTCTTTAGAAAAATGGATGTGTGCACAAGAGCACACATACACAGCTTTCAGGTATAATTTAATGGGTTTCACAGACTCTAAAGCCCATTTATGACCAACTCCAAAGCCTGTTTGTGACCACCTATGGGTTCATGGACTCCAATTAAGAGCTTCTGCCTTAGAATATAGGAATATCATTTTTACTACTCTGGAAATCACAAAATTATGGTGATTTATAATAACAGCAACAATCTTTGGACTGGATGGATAGGTGGCTGGGGGAAGCATTTAAACTTTTAATTTTATACTTTTTTGTATTTTGCATTTTCTAACTTTATACTTGTACTGCCTTTTTTAAAAAAATGCTAACAGGCTTGTTTTTTTGTCTCGGTGATGATATTATGAGCCATTTTTGTTTTTCTTTTCCGTATTAAAAAAAGTAAAGTTAATAACATTCACTTCAAAAGGAATTCTTCCAGAGAGTGATCTAAGTCTATTTGACATTAATTTCATTCTCAGGAACCAGGCAACAATAAGCGAGAAGGCCAGAATTAGAGTAGGGGTTCTGCCCTAGGTGCATCGTGGAATAGGTTGCTAGTAACTAAAAAGGGAGGTAGAAGGACCTAAGAGAAAGTATGGTTGGGCCTTCCCAGGGTTGCTTATTTCCTATGATTTTAAGTCATGCTTTGGTCACCCCCTCCATCCACTTTTTTAAGGGAATCAAGTAACTGGCTGTTGCTTCTCAAGAGTACATTAAAAAGTTTGAGATCGTATATAATCACAACACATTTATTTTCACAATAAAGGAATAGCTCTGTTCTTACAGGGAGCCACAAAGCTATATGCTATCTGGCTTACAGTGGGTTCACACTCAGTTGATAATAGCACACCTAAAGAATTCTTTTCTAAGAGGTGCCTCTCCCTTGTCTTTCACACAAACCCTTAGGAACACTGGATTCCATAAGCATCTCAATATGTTCCATTATTTTAAAAAGAAATCCTTGTGGACTTTTTAAACTTGTAATTAAAAACAAATTACTAATTTTTGTTTTGCTGGTATTGTAAAGCATGAGAAATAATGAGCAGAGTTTGCAATCTACATGGGAAGAAAATAAGAATTTTCTTTTATAAAGGTTTCCTAATTGGAAATACAGCAGTTTCGTTATTCTTATCAGTACATCCACGATATTTTACTTATTCTCTTGCTAGATAACAAATGCCTGCTTGATTTCCCTGTCATTCCCTCTTGTTCCTCCTAATAATTCCACTCAGACCAAAAAAGGGATAAAGAAAACTAACCCACTTGTTTAAGTAGATGAATGAGATGTTTACCACACTTTCGAAGTAAGTAAAGGACTTGGGCCTGAAGCTTTTTAGACATAAGACAATTGGAAGTCAAAGAGAATAACAAAGTCAGCCAGGCAGATTTCCACAAGTACAACTGAACTTCAAGCTAGCTGGGCTTACTCAGAAAGAACGAGAAGACCTCTTTTTAGAACTTTTCTCCTCACCTTTTTTAGTTCATGCACATCTGCATCCAGCATTGCTCCCTGTTTCTTAATTTCCAGGAGATTCTCTACCACACTCTGCTTGGGTTGCAGCCCTTTGTCAAAGCGATTATGCATTCTGCACCAGAACCTTAAATTGACAAAAGAAAAAAAAAGTGCATTAGTTTAGCTGGAGGAATCAATTACCAATGTTTTCCTTGTGCTAAGAAAATATTAGCCCAGTAGGTGGGAAGTCTCAAAAATAAATGTAATTTGGTAACATTGAACCTAGTCATAATTAAAGAATAAATTTCCCAGCAGAAAGATCTTTGTTCAAGGATCTGTAGATTTGCTCAGACCTGAGGTAATATTTAAAAACCAAACTGAATGTTTAAGTTGATTATAGATTCACATCTAGTTTTATGAAATAATAAGAGGGAGGAGAGACATTAGCAAGATGGCAGAAGAGGAAGCTTAGACTTACTTTCCCTCCGTGGACACAGTGACTTAACTACAACACAAGGATCAATTTCCTTTGTAAGAAATCTAGAAACTAATTGACAGGTTTCTGTACCCTGGGTGAGTGTGAAACCAGCCACATTGAAACTGTAGGTAAAGAAGAAACACCCACTCATAATCCCCACCTCCAGCACAGTGTGCCATAGGATTGTGAAGGAACCCCCAGTCCCAGCTTCTACCTAAAAACAGAAGAAGGCATACCTGTAATATTTAATACCCCCAACTTATTTGGGTGCTACCTGAGGACTGAGTTCTTTATTGCCTGCTTCAGAGGGCTGAAGGGGTATGGTCTGGCATATTATAGTATCCTTGGGACTACCAGAGAAGTGGCAGTTTGAGGTAGTATGCAGAAATGTACCACAACTCCTGTCCCTTGCTCAACATGGAATGAGTGGGTAAAAACTGCCAGGTCTCAGCTTCTCTATGGGGAAGGAAAGAGTTGAACCATGTACCTAGCAATCTAACTTCTCTAAGAGCTACTGAGGGAATGGCTTCTGTGCCACCTGTCTAAGAGCACTGATGGGACTGGACATACTCTAGACAGGTGGGGGCCACTAAGAACAAAGATATCAGTTTAGACTAGCACAATAGTTTGAGAGGCTCCATAGAAGCTTTGGTCTGGTTAAGTGGTGAAAGGCTTCTGTACAAAAGCAATCCACAAAACTGGGAGAGGTGGCAATTTTTTTTCTAATGTACAAATATAAATACAAAGAGTCAAAGAAAATGGGGGCAAAAAAGTACAATACAAACAAAAGAACAAGCCAAAATTCCAGAAACCGACATGAATGAGATGGAAATATGTGAATTACCTGACAGAAAATTCAAAATAACCATCATGGAAAAGTTCAATGAACTCAGAAGGACAACCCATAAGCAAAATGAAAATTTCAATAAAGAAAATTCAAAAAAGAAAAAATAAACAGAAATCTTAAAGCTGAAGAATACTGTAACTGAAGTGAAAAAATTCAACAGAAGAGTTCAACAATAGACTAGAGAAGGAGAAGTAAACCATAAGTAAACTCAAAGAAAAATTATTTGAAATTATCCAGTCAGGGCTCAGTGCCTGTAGCTCAGTGGTTAGGGCACCAGCCACATACATGGAGGGGGGAGAGGCTGGTGGATTGGAACCCAGCCTGAGCCTGCTAAACAATGACAACTGCAACAAGAATATAGCCAGGTGTTGTGGCGGGCACCTGTAGTCCTAGCTACCTGGAAGGCTGAGGCAAGAGAATCACTTAAGCCCAAGAATCTGAGGTTGCTGTGAGCTGTGATGCCACAACACTCTACCTTGGGCAACATAATGAGACTCTGTCTCAAAAAAAAAAAAAAGAAAGAAAAAGAAAGAAAGAAAGAAAAGAAAAGAAATTACCTAGTCAGGTAGCAAACAAAGAATGAAAAATAGCAGAGATAGCTTAAAGGACATATGAGACATCATCAATAGAGTAAAATATGTATTATTAAAGTCCCAGGAGAAGAGAAAGAGAAAGAACCAGAAAATTTATTTAATGAATAGGTGAAAACTTCCTATATCTTGGAAAGGAAATGGACATCTAGACCTAGAAAGCCCAAATGATCCAAATAAGATGAACTCAAAGAAACCCACAGAGACATATGATAATCAAATTATCAAAATTCAAAGACAAAGAGAGAATAGTAAAAGCTTAAATAGCTGAGAGTTAAAAAGTACTAGAACAGCCTTACAAGAAATCTGAGGGTAATTCCTTGAGTTGAAAAAATGCTAAACAGAAGCCCAATAGCCTAAAAAGTATAAAACTTGTTGGCAAAGGGTAATTTTGTTCTTAACGCAATGTTTCAAAGACCTAAACGTATGGGTGACAATTATAAAACTCTCTATGGAAAACAGAGGGTAAAACTTGACGTTGGATTTGGCAAGGATGTGAGACCCCAAAGCACAGGTAACAAAATAAAATAGATAAACCAATCTATATTAAAATGTAAAACTTTTGTACATCAAAAGAAACCATCAGGAAGGTGAGAAGGCAACCTACAGAATGGGAGAAAATATTCAAAAGTCACATATCTAATGAAGAGTTAATATCTGGCTCAGTGCCCATAGCACAGTGGTTAAGGTGCCAGCCACATACACCAAAGTTGGCAGGTTTGAACCTGGCCTGAGCCATCGAAATCAATAATGACAACTGCAACAAAAAATAGCTGGGTGCTGTGGCCAAGGCCTGTAGTCCCAGCTACTTGGGAGGCTGAAGCAACAGAATTGCTTAAGCCCATGAGTTTGAGGTTGCTGTGAGCTGTGATGCCAAAGCAGTCTACCATGAGGGTGACATAGTGAGACTCTGTCTCAAAAAAAAAAGGGCAACACAGTAAGATTATGTCTCAAAAAAAAAAAAGCATTAACATCCAAAGCATAATAAACTACAATACAACAACAAAAATTAATTTACAAATGTACAAAGGACTTTAATAAACATTTCTCTAAAAAGACTCAAACGGGCAAGTAAGTACATGAAAAGACGTTCAACATCACTAACCATGAGGGAAATAAAAACAAAAACAACATGATATATCATCTCACACCCACAAGAATGGCTACTGTCAGAAACAAAAAAAAAAAAAGGAAAAAGAATAAGTATTGATGAAGATGTAGAAAAACTAGAACGTTTGTGGCACTGCTGGTGGAAATGTAAAATGGCATACTATAGTTACTATGCAAAATACTATGATGGTTCCTAAAAAAATTAAAAATAAAGGGCAGCACCAGTGGCTTGAAGGAGTAGGGCGCTGGCCCCATATACCAGAGGTGGTAGGTTCAAACCTGGCCATGGCCAAAAACTGCAAAAAAATAAAAAATTCAAAATCGATGTAACATATGATCTAACAATTCTACATCTGAGTGTATACAAAAGAATTGGAAGCAGGGACTCCAAAAGACACTTTTACACCAACGTTCATAGTAGCATTATTCACAAAAGCCAAAGGGAGGAAGCAACCCAAGTGTTCATTGACGAATGAATGGATAAGCAAAATACGATATGTACAACCAATTAAATATTTAGACTCAAAAAAGAAAGGGAATTCTGACATATGAATTGGAAGCAGGGACTCCAAAAGACACTTTTACACCAACGTTCAT
>CAUYQV010101896.1:0-105519 GCA_963574575.1 Galagoides demidoff
ATAAAAGGTAACTCACCCTCACCCCTGGGCTGCTGACTGTCTCTCGGAGCAGCAGCCCCTGCAGCAGGTAAAATAAATTACCAATTAATTAACCTAAGTGGGGGTCCGAGTCTATTTTTCCAGGTCCCCTAAGTTATTTCACTACCTATGAGGTAGCAATTCCTCCAAAGTATTCATCCAAGAGAAATTAAAGAATTCATCCACAATAAGCCTTGTACAGAACTATCGGTGGTAACTTTCAACATAAGAGCCAGCCACACGCTGGCTACCCACCAAGGGGAAATGCAAAAGAAAAATTATGCTGCCCTTGATTTAAAAGGCTTCACACAATGTAGACGGATCTCAGAAGCATCATGCTGAGTGAAAGAAGCCAGGCATAAAAAAGTACAAAACGTTTTGCAAAATGAATATATGATAATGCGAATCAGATCAGTGGTGATTGCTCTTGGGGGAGGATTAACTGGAAGGAGACAGAAGCAGCTTTCTGGAATGAAAATGTTGTTTCTTGATATGGGTGGGATTACACGTGTGCCCGCAATAGTCGAAACTCACTGAATGGACCAATGTGAGCATTTCACTGTATGTAAATTTTAAGTCAATAACACTGCTTTAAATTAAGCTTTTTTATTATGAGGTAATCATAGGTTCGCTCACTGAAGTTGTAAGAATTAAAACAGAAAGGCTATGTACCCTTTAGCCAGTTTCTGACAAAGAGAACATCTTGAAAAAATTTTAGTACAGTGTCACAAGCAAGATGCTGACATTAGCGATGTCAAGATACAGAATGTCTCCATCACCCCAAGGATTTCTCATGCTACCCTTCATAGCCACACCCACTGCACCCTCGCCCCATCCTTTGACCTCGGCATCCATGGATCTGTTCCCCATTTTTATAATTTTGTCTTTGCAATAATGTTAAATAAATGGAATTGTACAGTATGTGACGTTTTAGGATTAACTTTTTTTGTCACTCAAAATAATTCTCCGGAGATTCATTCAGGTTATTCATTTGTCAGTATTTCCTTCTTTCATTTTTAAGAGTAGTATCCCACAAAATGGACACACCACAATAAGGATACCCTACAAGGTGGATATACCACAATATGGACATACCACAGAATGCTCAACCATTCACCAGTTGAAGCACATCTGAGTTGTTTACAGCTTATGGATATTGCAAAGAAGGGTGGGTCATATACTAATTGCATTTTTAGTTATTAGTTTTTAAGACACTGCCAAACCATTTTCACTGGTGGCTGTCCAGTTTTATATTCTGTTAATGATGCGTGGGTCACCCAGTTCTCTCCATCCTCACCAGCATTTGGGATTATCACACACTGTGGCAGGTGTGTAGTAATATCTATGCACAGTTTGAGTTTGCGTTTCTTAATGGACACGCTGTCTTTTCATGTGCTTATTTGCTATTTGTGTGTTCTTTACAGTAGAATCTTCCTTCCTAGTTTTTACCCATTTTCTAAATGGATTGCTTGTTTTATAATGTAGAGTTTTGCAGTGTCTCTATATGTTCTAGTAACTAGTCCTTGGTTAGATACCTTACCTTTTCATCCTCTGCACAAAGTCTTCCACAGAGCAAAAGATGTCAATTTTGATGAGGTCCAATTTGTAATGTTTCCCTTTATGAATCATGGTTTTGCCTTCAAGTCTAAGAACTCTTTGCCTATCCCTAAAACCCAAATATTTCCTCCCATCTTTTTTCTAAACGTTTTCTAGATTTATATCTACAATGGTGATGCAGTTTGAGTTGATTTTATATGAAATGTGGAGTTTGGGTAAAGGTTTTGTTGTTATTGTTGATGTATTGATGTATGTGTTTTAGGTGTGGGGGGATATTTGTTTATTTGGCTGTTTGTTTTGTCTACGGTTGTTCAATTTCTTCAGTATCATTTGATAAAAAGGTTATCCTCCCCACTGAAATTGAATTGCTTCTGCACCTGTATTAAAACTGAGCATATTTGTGTGGGTCTATTTCTGGGCTTTCTATTTTACTCCATTGCCTTTTGTGACCATTACTCACCAATGCATACAGTATTATTTATTGCATCTATATAATAACTCTTGAAATTGGATAAACTAATCTTTCTTACTTTCTTCCTTTTCAAAATAATCACTTAAAGAACATTTTTTCGAGGATCAATTCACAAACTTAATTATCCAACCTCTGGTACCATGTTCTATAAAGGGCAAAACTACTTCTACTAAAGTAAAAAGATCAGCAGTTTCCAGGGATTCAAGGTGTCAACCTTGCAAAAATAAAGACAATAAAGACACTAAAGAAAATTATGTCTAAATACATTGGATTTGCTTAGGAATAGAAATAAGGATTCTTACCTGTAAGTCACTCTATGAGGGAAGGGTAAGGGAATCTTTTATTCGCAAGAAGAGATTTACGTAAACTGCTTAGAAACAAAGTTCATTGGGTTGAAAGGTTCAAAGCCAGACTTGTCAGTTCATTGCTGGGCAAGTGTTCTGAGAACAACTCACCTGAACTACTACAGTCCTAAATCATCTCTAATGACAAACCTAATCAGAGCAGAAGATACCTGGGAGCATTTTTAGAAAGTCCTTGAAAACAATTCTAATCACAAACCCGTAAGCATGGGCTTTTCCAGCCCTATTTTGTCTGGACCTAACAAAAGTGATTTCAATGTGGTATCTGAAACTTTCACAAAGGAATGGAAGGGGGTTGGGGAGAGATATATAGAGTACAGAGGATAGTTAGGGCTGTGAAACTTTTCTGTGTGACCCTATAATGGTGATACATGCCGTTATGCATTACAGAACTATATAACACAAAGAGTAAATTTAATAGATTGTGGGCTAGAGTTAATAATGATGCCTCAGTATTGGTTTATCAAATGTAACAAATATGCCACAATAATGCAATACATTAATAATCTAAGCAACTGCGGTAGAGGCGGGGAAACAGGAGATATTGGAATCATCTGTGCTTCTGTTCGATTTTTCTGTAAACCTAAAACAGTTCAAAAAATACATTAACTTAAAAATAAAATAATGTGGAATCAACCCAGGTGCCCACTAATTCATGAATGGATTAACAAAGTGTAGTATATGTGTGCTGTGGAGTACTACACAGCCATGAAAAAGAATGAATTAAGGCTTTTTGCAGCAATTGGGATGGACTGGAGATCATTCTCCTAAGAAAAGTATCTAAAGAATAGGAACAGAAATGCAACATGTACTCGCTATTAAATTGGAACTAACCAGTGAGCATATGTGTGCACAGAGGGAACTAAAACTTTTTGAAAGCAGCCAAGGATTGCCTGATCTCACTCTGGGATAAACATGTTCGGCTGAAAACCTTACACAATAAAGATTGAGTAATTTAGAGTGGTTTCTGACCTTCGTTTCCAATTTTTCGCTCTAGGAATTCATCCAAAGCCTTAGCAGAACACACAAACAATATTAATTGATCCCCTACTACATGTCAGGGCCTCTCCTAGCATGGTGCATCCAGCAGGGGGTACCACAGAGACCCTTCAAAGATTATGTTCTTTTTTGTCGTGACTATGTGGGAATTGATGGGCTGGACTGGATCTGACTTTGTGTTGCATTGGGGTTTCACAAGAGACAGACAGCGTCACCACAGGTGCAGTCTCGCATCTGGAATTATTATAGTGAAAGAGACAGACTACCCGCTGATGGCAAGTAGCAAAGCTTTATTGTTCAAGACCACCTTTTATAGTTGGCTGGTCATGTACACATTATTAATTAATAAGCAAAGCATTCATACTATCTTATAAAGTTAGTTCAACCTTCAAAGAGACACAAAGTTCGAAAACTTTGAAACAGCTGCAAAAGGCAGTTTGTCTAAAGACTTGAGACTAGCAAGAGGGGAGTAAAAACTTTGAAGTTACACTGTGCACCAATTATACTACAGAAAGTAGATTTATGGCTTCTGTCTCTGGCAATCTGGAGGCCTATGTAGTTTTCCGATAAGAGTTCACTTATCAACCCCTAGGCTGTGTCTCTGCAGAAAGGTTTTTAACCCCTTCTTTGCAGGATTAACAGCCACATGGCCAGAGTCACTGGAGATGGGTTTTTATGCCCTAATCCCCAGGCCCTGTTCCATGCTGACCAGGAATACCGGGTCATCAACAGAGTTGCCTTCCACAGAAGTCTGTCCACCTGCTTCTGGAGCTTAAAGGGAGCACATAGCTTCTGAAGGAGCACACAGCTGTGGGGTTTACCCTACACTAAAGCAATTTCAGTTTTGCCTATTATATCTCATTTATATAACACGAGATGCTATTTCTCTAGCTTCAGTCTTCCGTGTTTCTGGAGATTCAGCTGTCTAGCTTCTTGGTAAACTTTCAACAAAATATACTTGTAATACCTGAGCCTTTTCAGCATTCTCTGAGTTAGTTTTGCACATACAACCACACAGATACACACGCACACCCCACACGAGAACATGCACACATACACACACTCGTAGCTTCTTCAGCTCTGCCGAATCATTTACCTCTCATTTACCTTCTTCCTAGCTTCTGAAACTCATCTTCTCTGCTGTGCACACTGAAGTTACCAGTTAATGCAGATGTATTTTCTTAATTTTTTTCAGGAGAAATTAGGAAAAATTATCTGCAATTAAATATGATCAAGACTTTAACTGAAAGTGTTCATTTTTTTTTATTCTAACAATTAATTTTCCATCAAGTAGAGTGCCTTGTCTCATAAATTTAATGTTGGGTTATAGCTCTAGAAATTTTATAATTCTATAAGAATCATTAATTAAACTAAATGGATGTTCACAAGTATTTCTGTTTATATTCCTCCTGAAAAAGAGGTTGCTTGTGTGTTTGTCTGTGTTTGTGTGTATTTGCTCTGTTTTTTACTGACTGCTAATATCATTACACAGTAATCAATAAACACAGGCTCCCCCACCACTTGAAACAAACTGAAGTTTCCTTTGTGACTTATTAAATTTGTTTACTGGTTATTCAAAAGTTGCAATTTGATTTCTTATAATTATTGCTACCTTGCTTATTGATTTCAAAACACCTGTTCCTTAGTTCTCTTTAACCTTGTTTGCTTGCACTGATTCTACCCTGATTCTATCATTTGAGTTTAGTTCTTGACTCCTCATGTCTGCTCTCTTCTTAGGTGTTTTGTGTATACAGCTTTATTTGACATCCTTCAATGCTTCATTCTGGAATCAGTAGATCATATTCCAAGACTGCAAGTGTAGTTCCGTATTAGGAAAACTATGTACATAATTCATCAGATTTATAGACTTAAGGAGAAAAATCATACCATCTTCACAGCGTGAGCAATGCAAATCCTGTAACATGGCAAAATATCCCTCCAGCACTGGAGTACTTCCCCAAATATATTTATTCAACCCAAACAGATTTTAGGTGAATCAACTTCTGACTACTTTCATGTGTGTCTTTATCTTTAAATCACTCTTGAGCTTAAAAGGTCATATTCTAGTTATAAAATTCTATTGTTATTTTTTGAATATATTGTGCTCATGCCTTATATCAATCTTTCTACTTCTACATCGCTTCTTTTTTCTCCTCTTGAATTCTTTCTGCTTTATACATACAATAGCTAAATACTGATGTCTACACTTCTTTTTGATGCCCTTTGCCTCCTGATTATAGAACAGTTATATTTCTGTTTTTGTTAATGTGCAGTCTAATATCTGTTTATATTTATGAAAGTATTCTTGGAATAATATTAAAAATTGATGTCTGATTTATATTCCTCTAATTGAGATTACTAAGAAGGAGATAAAAAGTCCTCAGGATAAGTATCTTCTGATCTCCATGTGTTGACATTTCAGCTTCTAACCCCACTCTACAGATCTTATTCATCACATTTTCCTACTCCCCTACATACATCCTCATCTTTTCTGAGAGGTGCCTTTTTTTAATTTCAAAGTCACCTAACAGACTGGTGAGAGGAACTTTCCTGGGTTTGCCTGTCTCTAAGTGCCTCTTGTTAGCTATTGTGTTCCCCAACCAACATATTATAATTGACACACAATAATTGCATATGCCTTTATGACTTTAACCAATCACTATGTTACCAAAATTGTCTTAACCATTTTCAAATTGAACCCTCACAAACCAGTTTTTCTTTATCAAGATTCATTTTACGTGTTAGGACTTATTAGCTCATAACATGCTATATGTTTTATTTATTTTTTTATGTGTATATTTCCTCACAAGAGACTGGGAGAAACATGAGGTCAGGGTTTTTGTGTGTCTGATTCTTTTGTACATTGTTTTAATGCCCCTATATTGGTACTCAGCACACAGTAGGCACTCAAAACATGTTTTCTGTTTTAATTCCAGCTTCTTCCTCTTTTCCAAATTCCAAACTTTTTATTTCTCCTGCTTTTCACAGAGTATCAGTGTAAATATGTTTGTTGGCTTTGCTTCTGCTGCCGATTTTCAGTGTTTTTCTGTATCCTTAATGCTTAGCACAATATCTACACATAATCAATGTTTCTGTTAAATTACTAGACTAACATATAAATGAGTCTCAGATACACAGAGCAAATACCCAAATGTATTATATATAAACAAATTATCCACTGCCCCTAGATAGCACTGTATGTGGTTAAATATTATGAAGTTTAATATAATGACATATACTGTATGGTATTTATGGCTTCTCAAGGCGAGAATTTGGACATTGTTATAACCTTGACTGAAATATCTTGATTTTTTTTCATTTTTTAAATGAAAGGTGACACATTGAGTTAGATTCATAGACAAAAATTTTTACTTGACAAAAGCAATATATAAGATATGTGTCTCAAAGTCATACATTCAACTAAAAATTGATCTTTCATATGTCATACACATTTTTTGTCATAAAAATATTTTTCTTATCATTGACAAATAACAGAGAGTGAATCTGCACTCCTATTTAATTATAACCACCAACAACTATTTCTCTAAATTCCTAGACGTTTTCCTCCAGAATCTTTGTATTTGTTTTAACTCTGTGGAAGGAATTTGAACATGTGGTAAAATGAAGCAGCAAAACAGTGAAAATGACATGTGATTGCTTGGACATAGGTGGTCCCCAGAGATAAAATGGGCTTAACTTATGGCTTGGATATTTTCAAGCATTTTCTGATGTATTTAAGTCACTGAGAAGGTCACTACAAATTAATACAATTTGTACATGTGTGGTTAAAATTCATTTGAACGTTTGGTATGTTAAGGTCTCTTGCACTGCTATTATTTGAATTTTCTTATTACATAGAAGTATTTTAGACATTCTGAAATAGTGTTCTGAATATGCTATGACAAACACTCATGATCTTATTTAAGCATATGTTAAAAATGTATCACATTTGCTTTGTTTCTTTATTTTTAACAATGAATCAGGGAGAGAGTGAAGGTCTTTTTGTACCCTTTTGCCAATCCTTTCCCTGAGAGCTAAGCATTTATTGAAGTCCGTATGATTTCTACATGTGTAATGTTTGTAAAATATAATCATTTATAAAAATTGTGTTTCAAAAATTGCATACATGCAATTATAATATATGCATTGTCTGGAAAAAAGTTCCCATGCTAGGAGGTTATAAGATCTGTTAGCCAGTTTTAGGGTAAACTCCCGTGTGTTTTTCTCTATGTGTAGTCCCCTTTGTGATGCAAGAAGATTGTCCACAGTTGACCCAGGGAGTTCTATCCATGTTGTTACAAGACAAACCAGATGAGAGTGTAGAGTGGATGAGAGTGGAAGAGGAAAGGTGACTTCCCACCTCTATCTGCAGGTGGGGCTACACCCAAACCAGATTCCCTGGGATTAGTGGATATTTTTCTGACAGGCAAGGAGGCATTATGATGTCCCATTGGCCCTGAAGTGGCTCAGTGATGGGCAGAGGAAATTCACAAGCAATTCATGTAAATAAATGGACACCAAATCTAGACTATTCTGCCCATCAGTAGATTACTTACTCTTATATTTCTATTTTTACAATAGAAAAAAGAAAGTGAAAAGGGGGAGAGGTAACTCTTCAGAACGGAGCTCTCTGGACTCTATCAGCCTCTCAGAGGGATAAAAGGAATATGGGGAAATTGTGATTTTTGTTGACTTGAGCTTATTTCCCCCAGGAAATCCTGTCCTTGAATTAATGCCATAGTAATAGAATGAAATTCTGCAATTTATTTCCAGGTCTGTTGTACAACAGATAAAGTTTTTTTTTTAATCAAAACAATGATTTTTCCAACATGATAGTGGACAATAATATGGGGAAATTTTTATTAATTTCTGGTAGTATATTTTTACAAATGCCAGAAGGGACTAATAAGGGGACCCAGATGTGGAAAACTTTTCAATGGGAGCAAAGTTAACCTTCTAGTGGGACGGATGATCAGGGCCAACTGGGGCTGAAATGGTTAAAATATCTGGGGATGTGAGCAGATAATCGGGAGAGCAAGTGCTAGGGAAGCTGCAGTGTCAGAGACCCAAGCAGCCCTGAGCACATAGTCTGTTTCACTCTAGGCATCAAGCAGCCCTGAGCACACAGTCTGTTTGACTCTACGCATTGCAATTCTGGTAGTGCTGCACTGCTGGAACATGAGCCACAGCTGCCCCTGAACAGCTGGTCATTGTCACCTTCCTGCTGACACTGGAAAACACTAAACTCTTTCCTGGCTACTCACTGTTCAATTTGCTCTTTCCCTAGGTGTTTGCATGATATACTGATTCTCAAACTTATTATCTCATTTCACCTTTGCGTTCTGAATAACTAAGTCCAAAAATTCATCTTTGAAAAATTGCTACATACCCCACTGCTGAATATCACTACTGTCACCTTTAAAGTGCTCCCCTTGGGAAGCTATACACACATGCCAGTGCCTAGTCTACCCTTCAAAGCAATTTTGGACCTTTTATGCCAGAATGGCCATCAGAGATGTCATCGTATTGCCCTTGATGTTCTAAATGTCATCAAAATGTCTTCTTTTCAGGATTTCCTTTATCTTTAGGTGAAGAAAAAAGTTATTGGAGGCCAGATCAGGGTAGTAGGGAGGGTATTCCAATACAGTTATTTGTTACCAGATAAAAACTCCCTCACAGAGAGTGCCGTGTGAGCTGGTATGTTGTTGTAATGCAAGATCTACACCTTTCTTGTGCCAAGATTTTTCAGTTAAAATTTTCCTATTGATATTTCCCTATCACTGTTTACTTGGTCTTCTATGTCTTCTATATTTGTCACAGTCAGCCAACAATTTTGATGCATAACTTAATGAAGTTTTGAAATTTTTTCATCAGTTCTGGTTCTTGCCGACTGTCCTGATCTCCCTTCATCTGTGAAGCTTTCTCTCCCTTCAGAAAAATGTTTAATCCTTTGTAAACTGCCATTTTCTTCATGGCATTTTCCCCATAAACTTGGACTAACATGTCCCTGATTTCACTTCCACTCTTGCCAAGTTTAACAAGGAGTTTAATGGTTGCTTCTTGCTCTAATTAAACATCAGACATTCTTGCTACAGTGCACAAAACATGCCACAATAATAATGAAAACCTCTCAAAAAAATAGTACCACATGTCAACACAAACACAGCTGTGAGACACGGATATACCAAGGTTATAAAAACTTGCTGAATTTTTTGGAATAGTACAGCCAAGGTAAGCACAGGATGGCTTGATCATGAACTTAATGACCAGAAGTTAGTATCACAAGTTGAGAGAAGCTTTCACTAACTATCCTGTCTAGAGTGGCCTTTCTGTCTTACTTACAAGCTGATCTTGCTAATTTATCCCAAAGCATTCATTAAATCTGTGATTATTTGGATTATTTATCATTGATTATGTATGTATTTATTTATGTTCCCACTGGACTGTCATTTCCTTTCACTGTAATTCTTATTGGAATCACTGCTATGTCTGTATGGCTACGACTGTCCACTACATCGAACCATACACCACCTTTTGTGTGTGTGCACACAGAAAACAGTAGGAAAACTTCTTAACTATCCTAATATCAAATGTACAACAATGTTCTGTTCAAATAAATCAATAATATCTTAAATAATATTATAAACATTAAATATTATAAAAGTAAAATAAAAAATAATTGATAAAACATGTTTTTAATATGTAAATACATTCTGTTTTTCATAGTAGACTACAAGGTACATATTATATGTAATGAAAGAGCAAGACATCTTGCACCTGTTGAACAATTACCAGGATTGCAACAGCCAAACATCAACTCAACTGTGCGGTATTGGAAGCTCAATTACAGCAACACTGTAGGAAGAAATACTCGGCAACGCTCTGAACTAATCATTCCTCAAATTAATTGGTAACTAGGCTTCTAAGAAAACCTCTACATGCATCAAGCACAATATGTATTTTTTTGTTTATGTTTTTAATTAAGTCAGAAAACTAAAGAACATCTACCTTATGTCTACACTTTGATGGAGTTTACCTCTGTATACACTGAGGTACTCATCCTCCAAAAGGTATATATCAATTCAAGGAACTTCTTCCCTAATGTCTTTCTGGAGTACTTACCATTCCAAATATAACCACTATACTAACTCCTAAGATCACAGGCTAGCTGTTCCTATTGTCTTTTGTATATGACATACTGGTTTAATATCATATCTATGTGAGGTATTCCTGTGCTGGTGAGTCTTGATGACTTGCCATTTTTTTTGCTATATTACATTCTGTTGCATGAGATTATCACAATATATTGACCTCCTGATGGATACTTTGATTTGTTTTCAGTTTTTGACTATCAAACATAAAGCTGCTATAAACATTTTATATATGTCTTTTCATAAGCATAAGCACACAAAAATTTTGCCTGAAGCAGAATTTCTGCTTTGTAGGGTATAACTATGGTTAACTTTACAAAAATGTTTCCAAAATTATTTACAAAGAGCTTGTGCCAATTTACACTCCTATGGCAGTGTAAGAAATTTTGTTTATCTAACATTCTAGCTGACATTTGGTGTGCCATCTCTTAATTGTGCCATGATAGTGGAGCACACAGAATCTGAGATTTTTGCTTAATTTGAAATATTGTTTCTTAGCTTTGGCTTTTCCTTTCACCTTCTCGATATTATCACTACATACATTCATTATTACTTTTAATGAAGTTTAATTTATCATTAGAAAAAAATGTAATGGTTCCTTTTGTTGTAGGCAAATTGCAGCATTATAGAATTATTTGCCTACCCCAAATCATCAAAATATTCTCATGTGTTTTGCTGTAAGAGCCTTATTGTTTTGCCTTTTATACTTATGTTTGTAATTTATCATCACTTAGTCTCTACTATGTGAAGTGAAGATCAAGTTTAATATTTTCATGATTATCCCTCCATTGACATAGCAATATTTATGACTAAGACTATGCATTCCTTGTAGAATAATGTCTCCACTGTGTTGTAAATCTGCCTTTGAACTTAGTTTGTATACATTTAAAAATTGGAAACAAAAGACATAACCAATAAGCCAATAATGCATAACAATGTAATCACAGAAACATATTCAATTAGTCAAGAGAAGAGAGAAAATGAATTAAAAAGTCAAAATTATAGATGGCACAAACAGAAACTAAATGTGAGATGGCAGCCTTAAACTCAACCATATTGACAATTCCAATAGATTTATGGGCACGTAGTGCCAGATTAGATTAAAAAGAAAGATCCAACTAGAGTTTTAAATATTGAAGACATTCATGAAAAGATGAAACTAGGTATGCTATGCAAATATGATCAGAAGACAGCTGGAATATTTCAATTTATTCCAGACCAAGTAAAGAGGAGGAAGAGGTTCCATAATCATAAGAGGACAAATTCACCAAGGGGATCTAAATTTGAACCACCAACAGGACAGCAAACAACAGAGCTTCAAAAATGTCACAAAATGAAGCCTAATTCAGAAGAAGCATTAGCATATTTTTGACGGAATTGTCACAAAATCTAGGCAATGCATTATTTTGTTACAGTTCTTATGTATTTATTCATTGGGAAGAGTGAATCTTAAGTGTTGAAAGCTTTTTGTCAGTCATGGTACCAACAGCAAACAAAAAACATTAGGGAATTTTATTTCTAAAAGGTATTAATTATAAAGGTGCATATATTATGGAGGGGACTCAAAACAGATAGAGCAGGTAGCTGAAGGTGGAAGTGGTTACTGCCTTCAGCTGGGGGAGATGAGGAAATGGAGCAGGTGCTGGAAACCCAGATGGTCATGAGGAGAAGATCCCACAGAGAGAAGTGGTAATATTTGGTAATGGAAGCAACAAACCCGAGATGGCAACTCGCAAAGCGACCACGGGTACACATACTTTTGCCTCAATTTCCACCCTCCCTTCACTTCCACCCTCTTCAAATTTTCTTCCGTTTTACAAAACCTGTTTGAAGCCAGAAAATACAGGAGACTCACTCAGTGTTTTGGGCAGAGAGGAGTGAAAAGAGGGGGGAAAAAAGACTTCTGCTGTAAGCAGAAGACTTACAGCATGGTCTTCATAAAAAGAGACAAAACCGTCTCTTGACAAGTTTATTTCCCTTTCTGTGTGGTGTTTGAAATACCCTTCAAACATTTTATGTGTTGAATCCTCAACCTTTAATGTGAACTTTTTTTGGAAATTAGGGTCATTGTGAAGAAAATCAATTAAGGTAAAGCCATAGAGTGTAAGTTGGGCCAATAATTCAATATGAGGGATAAAAAGGAAATTTGGACACAGACACACAGTAGGGAGAAGACCAGGTAATGGTTTGGTTGTGTTGCCAGAAGCTGAAGAACTGTGAGAAGCTGGAAGAGAGAACTAAACCAGATTTTTCTCTACCATCTAAGAGAGAGATTGGTCCTTCTGGCACTTTGATATTGAGTGAGAATTTAAAGTCTTTTTCTCCAGCAATAAAATCTCTGATATACCACAGACTATGGAATATGTAATAATTGGGACACACATAGTATCGTGCAATTAAACAGTAAAGGATTATTTATGAATTCCGAACTAGGGGAATTGAATCATGATGCTGCGTGACTATTGCAATGGTGAGTGTTTCATGTTAATCATAGTACCCAGATATTTAAGCAGACACTAATCCAGGTATCAATAGAAAGACATTCTATAGATACAGTTGACTACTATGATCCAGTGATTTTAATTCAAAAAGATTGTGTTCAGTAATAATGGTGAGCCTCGTTTAATTAAATAAAAGGCTTTAGGTGTGAAAAACTGAGTTTTCTGGGGAGGAAAACTCACTCAAACCAGCAGCATCAGCTCTTTTCTGGGGTGCCAGCCAGCTGGTCTGCTATCCTAAAGAACTAAAGATTTTGCATTTATGATCCCCTACAAATCAGCTGAACCAATTCCTACACACACACATGCAGTTTGTCCTAGAGGACTCTAATTTTTGTAGAGGGTTATCAGTGCTTTTGAAGGCACAAGCTCATCATTACTCTCTGTACTTTTTGAAAACTAATTTATTCTCTTCTTGTAATAAGACATGAGAATCTTCTTTTCTCATTTTTGTCTGACTTTCTTCTCTTATTTCTCTAATTTTAGGAATCAGCCTCTCCCTCCTCACCTCCTCTTACATTCAGCAGTAGAAGGAAATCAGAACCAGCTCAGTCTTTCTCGTTTTCCTCTGAGTTCACCATTTCAGCTCCTGAAAGCGAGTGTGTGAAAAGTGGAACTCAATGACTCCTGCTGTTTTCTGTAACACTTTCTATTAAGGAAAGATAGGGCAAGGACTCAGGAATTAAAACGAACCAATTTCTAATTTATAGGAGGAACATAGAATTGGGTCACAAGAGTTTTCTCTGATTCTCCTAAAAGTAATTTTATATAAAGTTCAGGATAATCCTCTCAATACAGAATGTCTAATGATGGGATCAGAAACTAACTTTCAGCTAGTAGGTGGGAAATTATAGAAAAGGGAACCCTGGCTTGACTGATGCCATTTTAATTAAAGCAGGAAACTCATCATATGAGAATAACTTAAATACTTAAAATAACTGAATCGTTACAATGTGCCAGAGATAACATTATATGTAGAAAAATGTAAATAATCTGGCCTCCTTTCTTCACCAGAAACCTAGATTTATAACAACAGATTTAAAGACATATGTGATGGAAACTGTTTCTCGACAAAAACTTGGAATTTTTGAAAACATAATGTCTCTTTTCTATAAATATTTTAATATTAATATTTTATTTACATCGTAAATCCAACTACATTGAGTGTAAAAATATTACAATATTCCAAACCCCAATTTAAATATTTCTATGTATCTGTTGTTATGAATTATTTCATCTCCTTAGAAGTAAAATAATTGTAGAGTAAGTAGAGTCCTTTGAAAATTTCCTTAATTAAAAGTGTACTTTATCAGCTGTAACTCTATATCCCTTTTCAGTGAAAGAGTTCTACAAAAAAATGTTTGGACAATTGAGACTATAATTCTCAGTGAGGTATTTCAGACATCTCTCAATTTCTCTCATTCTTCTTGAAAAGTAGCTCCTAAACTTAAGCAATTTTAACTTGCAGGTAGACAAAGCCTTCCGTGTCCCACAAACATCCTGCTGAGCGCATGTCCCTTTATTTATCATGTTTTGGTGGATGGGTGGTTGGTTGACTGGTTGATTTCACTACTCAGACGTAGCTTCATTTTATTTCTTTATTCCTTTGGAATTGTTACAGTTGGTTCAACTGTTCTCCAGATTCTCAGCATCAATCACTATTCAAAATCTTTAGCCTGAGAACTTTCAGTTCAAAATGATGATAGATTTTTACTTCTAGAGTTCATTCACAAATGTCACCCCCCGCCTAAAGATTTCTTCATAGTGATGGTTTCAGGCAGCTGTGCATTATCTACCCTTCCATAGCTTCTGTGGCTTAAGATTGTCAACCGTGATGTGATTTCTGATTTTGTTTTCACTTTTCCTTCAAGCAAAGCCCTCATTTAAAATCATAATTCACTCTCCTCCTGTACATGTACGTAAGCGTATACAGTCTTGCACCCTATTACATGTTACATGTATTTATACATGCACACATATATTCCTATGCATGGATACATCTGTACATGTATGTACACAGGGGACTCACCTGGGACTCCACAGGGACGCCACATTCTCTGTGAGTTCTTTAATCTGTTTCCTAGGGTGAGGCTACCAGAAACTTGTCTCAATGTTCTAGAAGCACATTTTTCTTCTTAGGCCCTTTCCTTAGCAACCTTAAAATATTTCTTTCCTACATCCACATTGAATTGCTTATTTTCTCTCTCGTTTGATAGACAGTGTGGTTTATATCACTGATACTTGCTATTTTCTGTGATACTATTGATTTTTCATCTTTTTTGCTTTCTTTTTGCTCCCACCGACTACTTTAAGTTTCCAGTCTTACTTTTACATTTTTTCATCTTGAAAGCTTGTGATTTTTCTTCCCTCCCTACATACAATTCAAGAGAAAATGGCAAGACAGAGTGGACTCTCAAAATGTGTCCAAACAGATCCTCAATAAAACGAATGTGATAGCCAAGGTACCATTAGGCCTAAGTTTTATAAAAACTTCATAACTGTTCATTAGATAGGCAGCCAACCACCATTATTTATTTTAGTCCAGGACATTTCCTGTGCAAGAAAAACCTTCTCACTGCAGAATTACTGTAATCTTCCCCAGAAAGCAAACTAAAGTAAAACATCTGAGTAAAACACAGCTTTTTTTTGAGGAAAATTACCCACTTTTCTGTAAGATAACATGATACTCTACTTTTTTATATAATGACACAGGCAATAAGCATTCCTGTAGATACTTAACAGCCTCACTGAAGCCTGTGATATTTCTTCTACTTTTGTAGAATGCTTACAAATCTATCCTTTCAACACCAAGGTATTTCTTTCTTTCAGGAGAATAAAAGGCCACAAAGGGAAGAGAAGTAGTATTGAAGTAATTCAAGAAAAATATAGACAGCAAAAAAAGAAAAAAGAAGCAATGCATTTGTAGCCAGGTAATGCACAGAACATATGCAAACCAATACCAGATTCTTCACTGCACTGAAACTTACTAGCTGCAGGACTTAGATAATGTTCCTCTCCGGAGTAATCTGGTCTAACAGCACTATGCTTCTTAGCACTATAAGCACGCTTTAGATTTCAAGACTCTGAGACATAGGAAGGCCCAGGAATTTACAAACAGTAAGGAGCGTGACTTACACAGTAACCTTTGTATAAACTATTGTCACCCATACTTTGAATTTTAAATAAATTTGGCTTGAACCTCATATTCTCCAACTCACAAAAATTTAATGGCTTCTCAAGATTTTGTGAATTCATAGGGATTGCAATTCTTTTGGATATTTTTTAGTTGGATATCCTATTTCCATTAAATAACTGATCTTCATTTCAACTTATATCCTGAGGGTTCAGCTTCCCTGAGCTCTCCTACAGATGGATCAAAGTCTCATTCACAGTGCATGCCATACATTTTTGAATTTTAAAAATTCTTCTAATGTTATGTTTGGGTGGGTTATGTAATGAAATTAAATTTCCCTCCAGCCACCTCTGCCCTCATCAATTCCGTCAACCTTTCTGGTCTCAGCTGCTACATTGCTCTACCCAGTCCCCCTACACCTCTCCCAACCCAACTTTAAATTCCCACTCATTTCTTATTGATTATTGTTTGCTTGCCTATTTGGATAACTCTAACTCAGTCAAGAAATACTCAGACAACCTCACTCTTAAAATAAGATCAGTTCCACAGCTGGGTGTGGTGGCTCACACCTGTAGTCCTAGAACTGTGGGAGGCTGAGGCAGGTTGATGGCTTGAGCTCAGAAGTTTAAGATCAGCCTGAGCAAGAGCAAGACCCTGTCTCTACTAAAAATAGAAAAACTAGCTGGGTGTCATGGCAGGAGCCTATAGTCCAGCAACTTGAGAGGCAGAAGCAAGAGGATCTCTTGACCCCAAGAGTTTGGGGTTGCTGTGAGCTATGACACCATGGCACTCTATCCAAGGTGGCTCAATGAGACTCTGTCTAAAAAGAAAAACACATATCCCCACCCAAAAACTAAAAAGCCCTCTTCTTGGAAATAATTCTATGTTCATCTCTTAAAATAATGATAATTTCTCAATACTGACACAAAGACTCATAACTAAACATTTAATATTAACTAAACATTATTTACATATTCAGTAATTCCAAAGTCACTTATGTGCTAATAGTAACAATGTTTCTTATAGAAGATGTTAAAAAGAGTAAAGTATAATTCCTGCTCAAAAGTTGCTAAAGTTCATTTATAGAGCTAATACACATTACAAAAAATAAACGTACAGGGATAGGTGATAAAAATAATAATAATGGTACCAATGACCATGTACTATTAGGGCTTAATAAAATAGAAATATCAATAAAATTGTCATTATGAAAGAAATATATTCCCTTAGTCATTTTCTCTTCTCTTCTATAGACATGTCTTGACAAAGCATTTGGTAAAGATTGATGCTTGCTATGTACAAATATAAACATAATATTATATAACATATTGTGTGACATAATACTATATATAACATAATATTAACATCTTAATAGTCTGTACTTAATTTCAAAAATGAGAGTATTTTCAAAAATGAATAGTTGTGATTGATAATTTTTTCTAATTTCAGATTGCTATATGGGTACAAATAATTAGAACAGATAACCTAGAGATGAAACCATATTGTCACTGATTTTTGGTAAACAAAACAAAACCATACACAGGGTAAAAGGATCCCTGTTTGATAAATTTTACTGGGAGAACTGATTAGCCGCATAGAAAAGACTGGTAATGTTTTGATTATTGATAAGTAAACACACTCTGAATACCTGTAATAAGTTCCTTTTGCATTTACAAGTGCATATTATTTAATAAAACAAGGTCAGTCAAAATTCTGAAGATGAAGCATTTCTCATGGACTGTCAAAAAGTAAAATTCAAGAGTTTTAATTCCTATTTCTCTATATTTTTATATTCTTTTAAAAAAATAATTAGATTCAATAAGTGATACAGACTGAATCATTTTAGCATTCTAATTGTTCATCTCTTTGTATAGAATTATGTTTATCTCATAAAATAAATACCTATCTTATTTCCTTGTTAGAGTATTTGTTCTTTGAGCTATGAAACATTACTTAGCTCACCCTGTGTTTCCCCATTGCTGCTGGCATTGAGATTTGCATGTAGAATTAGTCAATATAAATATATTCAAGGAAAAGTGAACACTCGTGAGGAAATGGCATTTGAGAAATGAAGAAGATGAGCTTGTTTTTTGATGTATTTCACTCAGTCGTCATGTCATCTGCTATAAGTGACCTTAACAAACCACAATACAAAACGTAAAGCTTCTCTCTCTGAAGCTCCAGTGAATGCTCGATACACTTTCCACTGTGTCTGTTCTAGATTTCTAATTCTATTTCTCAGTATTGAAAATGATTTTTCCTTTTCTGTTAAAAAGATTTCAGAATGAGAGAACAATGAGGTCAGTACGTGTTTTTATTTCTAATATACCTTTTCACTATAATTTTGTGAAAAAAAAATCAAAGAAGTAAAATCATGAGCCCCCCACCTTTTTTTCCTGCCAAATTTCTTCTTTAAAAAACAAAACCACAAATCTTTGCTTTCTGTAAACGTTTTCAATCACTAAGGCTTCCAACCTACTCAGGAGATCCATGCCATCTTGCAGAGTTGTGTCACGGGGCAGCTGGGACCAATTTCCACCAACCTTCACCTTGCACTTGGTCAGGTCCCCACTATAATGCAGCCCGCAGCTGTGCCTACTCCACATAGCTCACCTCTTCCTATAAATCCTGGTGTCCCTTTTTATGCCTAGGACGCAGCTCCAGTGGTTACTAAACTCTGGATTCCTCTCCCCGACCTCCCTGCCACCACTAGAGTTCAAATTTAAGTACCCTATGTGAGTGCAATGGCATATTATTTATATTTGGGGAACAATTTTATTTCACTTTGCATAACATTCCAAAGATTCATTTATGTTGTAGCAAGTCAGGATTTTCACTCTTTTTTAAGGCAGAATAACATTCCCTTGCCTGTATATACCCACATTTTAAAAAACCATTTATGTGTAAATGCACTCTTGGGTTCCTTCCATGTTTTAGTTACTATGAATAATGCTTCTATAAACATAGGTGTACAAATGGCACTTCAGGACCTTCCTTTCAATGCTTGTGCATTTATATGGAGAAGAGGAAATACTGTAGCATATTATAATTCTATTTTTAATGTTTTGGGAAGTTGTCATAACATTTTCCAAAGCAGCCTTGGCCTTGTACGTTCCCACCAGCCGTGCAATGTGTTCTAAATGCTCTACATCCTCATCAACATTTTAAATTTGCTATTTGTTTATAATAGTAGCCATTCTAATGTTTTGGAGGTGGGGGGGGGTCTCATTATAATTTGTTTTCTTTTGAGATAGAGTCTAACTTACCCTTACCCTGTGTCAGGTCACGGCAACCAGAAACTCTTAGGCTCAAGTGACTGCTTCTCTTGCCTCACTTTCCAAATAGCTGAGACTAAGGTGCCACTTCAGAGCCTGGCTACTTTTAGAGAGCAGGTCTGGCTCTTACTCAAGCTAGTCTCCAATTCCTGAGCTCAGGCAATCCATCTGCCTCCACCTCCCAGAGTGCTGGGATTACAGGAATCAGCCACTGCGCCTAGCTCATTATAATTCTGATTTGCATTCCCCATCGATGATTAGTGATGTTGAATATCTTTCTTAAATTTACTTATCTTTTTGGAGAATTTTTTATTTAATTTCTTTGCTGATTATTGATGTATTTTTTTTATTGTCAAGTTTTAAAAGTTCTTTTTATATTATGAAATATGTATTATTCCTTATCAGATATGCAGTCTGGAAATATTTTCTCTTATTCTGTGGGTTGCTTTTGTATTCATTTGATAGTGTCTTGTGATGCAAAATTAAAAAAAATTTATGAAGTTTAGTATTTCTACTTTTACCTCTATTTTCAACGGCTTTATGTCATATATAAGAAATTATTGCATAATCCTAAGTCATGAAGCTTTTGTCCTAGTTTTCATCTAAGAGCTATATAGTTTTAGGACACACAGTTAGGTCATATATTTAGTTAATGAATTCATGAATCACAAATCAAATTAATTTTTGCATAAGATATTCGGTTAAGTGTCTAAAATTTTTTTTTTTTTTGCATTGCAATTTTTCCAGCACTATTTGTTGAGAAAGATTTTTTTTCTCTATAAATGATCTTGTCATCCTTTTCAAAAATAATTTGGTCATATATGCAAGGGTTTATTTCTAGACTCTATATTCTATTCCAGTAGTTTGTATGTCACTCTTGGTGCCAACACCACAGTATTTGATTACTGTAAATTTGTAGCAGTTTCTGAAATCAGCAGGTGAGATTTTAAAAATCAGCATTGTTTTTTTATTTCTATTTTTTCCAGAATCATTTTGGCTATTAAGGGTTAAGATTTCAGATGAATTTCAAGATGATACTTTCAATTTCTGCAAAAACATGTCACTGCAATGTCTATAGAAATTGCACTAAATATGTAGATTGCTTTAGGTAATAGTGATAATCAAAAATAAATCTTCCAATCTGTGAATGTGGGATGCCTCTTTATTTATTTATGTCTTAAATTTCTTTCAGCAGTGTTTTGTATTTTCATTGCATATGACTTAAATCTCCTTGGTTAAATTAATTCCTAAGGTTTATTTCTTTTTTATTTTTATTTTCTGGTGTTACTGTAAGTAGAAATGTTTTCCTTTTTAACTTCCTTTATGACTGCTTAGTGTTAGTTTATACAATGAAGATTTTTTATGTTGACTTTGTATCCTGTTACTTTTCTGAATATAGTTCTAATAGATTTTATTTTGTGGAATCTTTAGAATTTTCTACATATAAGTTTAGGTCATTTACACACAAATAATTTTACTTCTTTCATTCCTTTTTGGACACCTTTGATAAATTTTTCTTTTTTAATTTCTAGTAAAATAAATGACTAGGGCTTCAGTACTATGTTTAATAAATGTGGAGCAAGTAGGGATTATTGTCTTGTTTCTGATCTTAAAGGGAAGCTTTCAGGTTTTCTTACTGAGTATCAAGTTCATTGTGAGATTTTCATATATGGCTTTTATTATGTTGAGATAGTTTTCTTCTCGTTTTAGTTTGTTGAGTTATTATTTTAAATCATAAAGGTATGTTAAAATTTTTTCAAATGCATTTTAATTCTGTTTATTATGTTATCATGGTGTGTATAATTGAATATTTTTTATATGTTGAACTAGTCTTACCTTCCAGGAATAAGTCTCATTTGGTCATTGTGTATAATTATTTAAATATGCTGCTGAATTGGGTTTGCCAGTATTATCTTGAGTGTTTTTGGCTCAATATTTATGTCAGATATCTCCATAAGTTTCCACGTAGTGTCTGTTACTGACTTTGGTACTGAGGTGGTGCCGACCTTACAGAGTGACTCAGCAAATGTTTCCTTTTGTTCATGTTTTTTGAAAAGTATGAGATTGGTATTAGTCCTTTACTAAGTGTTTTGTAGATTTTTACCAATGAAGCAATTATGTGTGGGGCTTTTTGATGTTAGAGTATTTTTGATAAATATTTCAATCTTTTGACTGGTTATAGTTCTATTCAGATTTTCTACTTTTTTTGTGGTTGGGTCTTGGTGGGATTTGTGCTTCTAGAAATGTGTCTATTTTTATCCATTTCTGCAAGCAATTGCTCCTGGTATACTCTCACCGTCTTTTTTAATTTCTACAAAATTAGAAGTAAAGTCCAGGCTTTTATTTCTGATTTTAGTAATTTCAATATTTTCGCTTTGCCTATCTAGCCAATGTTCTGTCAATTTTGTTGATCTTTTTGCAAAGCCCATTTTTGATTTTATAGATTTTAAAATGTTCTTTTTCTATTATGAAGAATTTTTGGGTTATCTTTCCTCTAATCTTTTCTAATTCCTCCATTCAGCCAGCCTTGGATTTAGTTTGTTCTTCTTTTCCTGGTTTCTTAACTTTTACATTTATGTTATTCAGGTTTTTTTTAATTTAAACATTTATCCTTCTGAAATTTGTACCACTGTGCTGTCTATATACTGTAAATTTTGGCATTTTGTGTTTCTATTTTTCTTTATCTTGAAAGATTTTTTAATATCCCCTGTGATTTCTTCTTTGATCATTGTTGTTTGAGAGTGTATAGTATAATTTCCACAAAGTTTTGAAATTTCCATTTTCCTTTTATCATTGCGTTATTAACCTCATTTTACTGTGGTAAGAGAAAATAATTTTTTATGATAAATAACTTTTTATTTAAGCTGTTGAGACTTAAGTCATCTAAATGCAATCTATCCTGAAATACAGTCCATGAGAACTTGAGAAGCACGTCATTCTGTTTTTAGCTAGAGTGTTCTCATATAACTATTTGATAGATCTAGTTAGGTTTTTGTGTTTGGGAAAGCTTCTATGTATTTATTTCTGCCTACCTGTTCTATCCATTATAGAGAGTCATTCATTAAAGTCATTATTTATTATTAAACTATCTAAAATTTCTTTCTTTAATACTATCATATTTTTCTTCATATATTTTATGGTATATTATTAGGTGTTTTTTTAATTATTAAATTTTCTTGGTGTGCTGAAACTTATTAACATATAATGACCATCATTGTCTCTTGTAAATGATTTTATTTAAAGCATATTTTGACTGGTATTAGTTTGGCATCCTTGCTCTCTTGATTACTATTTGCATTAAATCACTTTTTCTGTTCTTTAGCTTTCTCTTTGTGCCAGTATTTGTGTAAAGTGAACCTCTTGTGGATAGTATATCATGTCGGTTCACATTTTTATCTATTTTGTCAATTTCTGCCTTTTGATTGGAAATCATAATAATAACAATTAAATAACTGAGACAGAGGGAGTTCTGTCATTTTTCTGTTTAATTTCTATTTGTTTTTAACTTTTATTCTTTCATTTCTTGCATTACTCTCTTATTTCAAGTTCGATTTTCCACACTAAAACATTTAAATTTCATTTCTTCTTGTGTATATTCTACAGCTATTTTCCTTTTAATTTCTGAGGGAATTATCTTAAGGATATAGCACTCTAACTTGAATCTATGCTAATGTAATTTTAATAGCACACAAAACTTTTTTGAACAGCTCAATCCTATCCCTTGGGCTCTTGATGTCACAGAAATGTATCTTTCTACACTGTGTGCCCCAGAACATTAACTAATAATTTTTAATGCATTAGTTTCTTGAATTATGTAGAAAACAAAGATTGTAGTTATAAATCAAATTTATAATAATGCTATATTTTGAATTAATAATTATTTCTACTATTTAGTCTTTTAAATCATGTAGAAAACAGAAGGTAGAGTTACAAACTTGTTATAATAATACAAGTTCTATAACTGCTTATATATTTACTTTGCCTTTTTTTCTTCATTTGACATTAGATAACCATATATCCTTTCTTTTCAAACTTCATGACTGTCTTTAACATTTCTCACTCGTGTTGAAAACCTATCTACTTTTATATATCTGGGAGACTCAATCTCTTTCTCACTTTTGAAGAATAGTTTGCCAGATATTGGATTCTTGGTTGATAGTTATTTTTTTTTCCTTTTAGCACATTGATTATATCAATCCATGGCTTTCTAGTCTGCTAAGTTTCTTGTGGGAGATTTGCTGATTATCTTATTGAAGATTTTTTGTATGTGACCTGACACTTTTGTCTTGATGTTTTCAAAATTCTGTCTTTGTCTTTGGTTTTCAGTGGATTGATGATAATGTGTAAACATCAGTCTTTTGGGGATTATACCACTTAGAATTCATTGTACTTCTTGGATACTTATATTCATATCTTTCATCATATTTGGGACATTTTCAGACATCATTTCTTTGAATATTTTTCTCTTTCTGTCACTGCCACAGTGCATATTTTTTTTTTCTGCTTAAAGGTGTCTCACTGCTTGCTTGTGCTCTGACCACTTACCTTTAGTCTATTTTTCAGACTCAATATTTTCATCATCATAACTTCCAGTTAACTTATTCCTTTATTCTGCCTGTTCAAATATGCCTTTTAAATCCTTTTTGTAATGTTTTCATTTTAGTTAGTTTAATTTTTTTCTGAGTCTTTTTGGATTATTTTTTTTCTATCTCATTATTGACATTTTCATCAAATAGTACATCATTTTCTTGACTTTGTCTACATCTTACTTTACTTCTTGAGCTCATTTAAGAGAGCTGTTTGAATATATTTGACTAGTAGGTTGGCCATCAGTTATTTTCCAGTTACTGGTTTTCTTTTCTCTTCCCCTCATCCATTTGAATGGGCCACTCTTTTTCTTTAAATACCTCGTCAGATTTTCCCACCATATCCAGGCTTGTTTTCTGATATATTTGTGTTTATTTGCTTTAGTTTGATTGTTACAGGCTTTCTCTGTGACAAGAGTCAGCCTGAAGTGAAATTTTAAGGTCTTCTCAAATACTTTTCTGAGCCCACTCCTTTTCCTGGGCCCGCATGATGAATTCTAGTTTCCCCTGTACGTGTGATAACTTTTGCATATCATAGTCTTCAGTGTTGCTCTCCTAAATGGGAAACAGAGGAAATTGAAGAAGGAAATATTGTCAGCCCTTTAAATCTGAAGTTTGCTTTATTGAGCGGGAAGGGCTTGAAACTTTGAAAGAAGGTGCAACAGCAATGGCCAATGCCATTTTGGTATGGTCTTCTGTGATAAGAAGCAGCAAGCAGTGACCAGAACACAGATTACCAATTGTCAAGAATAGAGTCCTTTTATCAAACCACAATGAAGGAGACGCCAACATCCAAGCAAGATGATCTGCAGCTGAGGCGTGGACCTCAGGCCATTCCTCCACAGGAGTTCCTTGTGGAAGAAGAGCCCGTGCCCTCAGCACGTGGTCATTATTAATTACTCCCCTCACCTGTATCATTCCCTTTCAATAAAAGGCTGGTGCAGAGGTTGCTCAAGGCTACCCAGAAAGTAAGGGCTAGCCCGCCTTCCACAAGCTTGTACTTCTAATCTACCTCTAGCCTGGTTCCTTCCTGCGCTAACTGAGACCAGGGCCATAGGAGCCTGACAGGTCACAACACCACAATTCCCACAAATCATAGGCAGTTTATTCCAAGAATATATGCATAGCAGCCTGCCACAGGGAGACAGCATGTAGGACGGTATCTGCTACTATCCTAAGAGCTTAAATGGACCAAAATTAACTGCAAATTAACTATTCAAGCTTTCACTGGAAGTTATCAACCTTCTGTAGACTCCAGAGTTCAAAAATAATTCCATCAGTCAGAGTCTGCCGGGAGAATTGATTTGATGTGTTAGTGGGGAAGACATATTTCTATTGCTTCCTATTCTGTCATCTTCCTAAAGTTCCAACCCTTAGCATTGATTTATTTTGTTTTAATTCTTTCCACCTGTTCCAATTATATGACCCACAAATCAATGTCCCAATTAGTATTTTCTATTTTCTTTTATATTATCTGACATATCATCTGGTTCCAGAAAACTCAACATTTGTTAAGAGTCTTAACAAATTTTAGAATCCAACAGTGTCATTGGTTGTGTGCCATTAGATAAGGTAATAAACCTCTTTTATATGTAAAATGGGCTAATATTCATTTTATACAGTTTTGAATGTAAAATAAGAGAATTACTAGCTAAGGAGTTCTCATGTAGTGATTATTTTATTATTCCAAACATGTTAATAATTTCATTGTTTTTCACCAAAGAAATATTTACTGAACAACTAATGTCCACCAGGCATAATTATTAAAAATGTTTGGAAGAAGTTGTGGGACAAAACCAGGTCTTTTCCATTATGGAGCTTGTATTGAAATAGGAAAATGCCCATAAGAACCACAAGGCAAATTTAATTCGGGAAGGATAATTTCTATGACAGAAAAAAGAAAGGGAGTATAAGTATGTGTGCCATTTACTATTTTTATTTTTTTTTTCCAGTCACCTGAAGTCATGTAAAACTTCATTTCGTAATGCTTTTTAGTATATCTTCATTCTGCAAATTCTCACGAGCAGCACAAGGGTTCTACACATCGTTACTCCTGGAGGGGGGAGACCTTGGCAATGGTCTTGCTAATGATTGCTGACTCCCACTGACGTCCGATTTTAGTACTAGCTATACTCATCTCTTATATTTGGGTTCCCAAAGGACACTTCAAAATTTATCATGTTTCTGTTTAAGAAAAAGCCTGAAAATTCTCAAAATTACTCAATTACTCTCAGCTTAGCACTCCACATCTTACATGTTATGCACCCACCCCTTTTTTCCATTCATTCCTTCCTGGGCTAAGTGTCCCGACCAAGTGTGCTGCTCTGCTCATCTCCAAGCCTCTCCACCATCTCGCACCTCCTTTGACATTGTAGTTTTGTTTCTGTGGTACTTCTACCCCCAACTATTGCCTTTTTCTTCAGGCTGTAAAATATTTTTATACTCTTTGATAAAGATCATTGCAATTCTGTCCATTTCAGAGTCTTTCTGTTATTTTAGAGGAGTCATGATCTCTTTGCTCACTACTTCTTGCTTTTTGAGCTAGAAGAAGCAAGGCAGGCAATTACCCTCCCTTGAGTTTTGCTTGTTGGAGACTTTTTTATCTATTCACCAGATTGTAAATGCCTGGGAAATTGACTACCCAAACTACAGGATATCTTGAAAATATCAAGAACAGGGAGTAACTTATCTCTCCTTTAATTGTGCTTCTGTTATTCAGAGTACAAGATCTGATACAAAGAGTTGCTCAATAAATATTTGCTGAGATGAGTCAACTAAATCAAGAAGTCTGCCTCCAATAGGTGTTACAACACTTATAATTTAGACTTTAATTAAATGTGATTCCACGATCCTATATACCCTGTGGTCTTTTTAGTCAATTTATAAGAAAGATGCTTTATTTACTACGTATTACAAACTTGTTTTTCTATCACATGATGCTGAAGTTTGGAACTACATGATTACTGCCCATAATTTAATGAGAACTGAGATGTGGTTGAGCATTCTGATACAACGTACCTTAATGAGTGCAGAAATGAATTATTAAAGAAAAAGTAACGAAAAAAATTACTTGAACAAGCAGTGTGAAACTGAGATGAGCAACCACCCCCAAATTAGAAATTGAGGGAGAATGTATTTCTAAGATTGGGCTAAAGTGAACCCATATGCTCTATTCTTTTTCCTTTTGCTTTTTCTCCCTGGAAGTACGTGTGAAATGAAAAGCCAGCCTGGTCTTCAACAGTTCGCTTTGTGCTCCTTTAAGGTGGTCAGTCACAGCAGATGAGCAACGAGTGTATCACTTTAAGAAGAAAATCTTCTTAACCTTGGAGGGATGAAGCAGGTGTGAAGTGCTTTATTTGATCCATTCAGAGAGTCCTTTTGTAGATTAAGGCTTTAAAATTGAAAATGTTTTATATGCTGAAGCCTGACTCAGAACCTCATTCAAAAATATCTATAAACACCCCCCTTGTTCTTTATGAGGAATAATATTTTTCATGAATTTTATAGAATTGGATTTTAACATAAATCAGTATAATGGGGGTGTTCCTTAATTGATGCTAGCATACAGTCTATCATTGTTTCTAGTCGAAAAAAAAAATTGTCAGTCTATGCAGTATTGCTACTGAATGTTTTTTTCTTACATGTTTGAATGGGAAAGACTCTAGCACACATTGCTACTTTGCAGCAATACTTAAAGGGTGACAGAAGAAGGTGAGGATGTATCATTATAAGTTAAGACAGCTGGATAAGAAAGGGTAAAATTTTAAAACACAAAAATCTGCAATACATGGTAACAATAAGCTTGCTTTGAGCTCCTCTCTCAAACCTTATCTCTAAGGAAGATAAAATAATGAAAAATACTTGGCTGAACTGCTGGCAAAACTCTTATTGTTTGTACCACTCTTGGAAAAGACTCCTGGGACTGGCAGTGAAATCCTTGCTATTGATTGGCTGGTTAAATAGGGGACTATTAGCTTCAGACGGGCTGGATTGATTACACAGCAGCAGCAGAAGCTGAGACTCAGAGCTGAGCGAGCGTCAGGGTGAAAAGGAGAGAGAGCCAGGGAGAGAGAGGAAGGCAAGGTGGGAGGAAGGCAGCGCATGTTCCAGAGCATCACTGTGTGTCTGCCGGGGCCGGATAATCTTGCTTTATAGCCCCTCAGACAGCAACTTACTGAGGTGCCTTTTCTTTTGCAAGAGGCTGTCAGCTCTGAGACCCAGAAAGAAAGAATAGACTTCACCTTGGAAAACAGCTCATCTCACTCCTGCATCATTAAAGCAGATTTTGAAAAGAATACAAAAATCACGGCCCCTTCTCCGTCCCACTTTGTGCCAGCGTTGAACAGGAACAGTTTCATGCTCCAGGTAAGAACATTTAATTTTTGTTTCTGGCTTTCTTTTTAATCCTTCACAGGAAAATATATCACAGCTTTGCATGCTTTTAAAACTGAGTTTGCAGGATGCGTTAAAGCCAATTCTATATACAAGTGTGTGAATTTAGAAGCAAGGAAATGCGTATTGTATTCACGTGAAGGGATTGCTTCTTTATCTCCAGGTTCAGTTAAGTAATTCTTAAAGTAATACCACTAGGTTCTAAGTTTGTGTGGCAGATACTGTGTATAAAGAAGAGAGATAGTTTATACTAAAAAGTGCATTTTTACTTACTGTTTAAAATATGTTCATAGGTATTGTTTTGTAGTTGTTACACAACTTTGGGAAATAATAGGTTATCCAGGAAGGACCATTACTGCGTTAGCTGTCAACCATGATATTCCAGGCAGACGCAGAAGCTACCACGTGCCTTTCAGCGATTGTCAGGGGTTAATTTTAACTAAATCTGTCTTTTCATTGCAGTCTTAACTCTTCCACATAAGAATGATGTGTCTTAACCAATGTGACATTCGACTGCCCTCTTATCATGGCTATTGATGGCCAGCATTGGTTCCTAAGAAAGTACTGAGCTAAGGCAAAGAAATACGACTCTGGAGATGTTTAGCTCTCCTAGAGTTCATTGCTGACTCGCAGTTCCATCAATTACTGTTTTAAGTGTCAGTGATGGTACGTGCAGGTTAAGTGTCTTGAATCTATGGGAGCTTTGCACATATTAAATTTCCTGCTGGGAGGAGGGCTTTTAGAAAATTATTTCTAAGGAAATTGATAACACGGATTCAAAATAATGGGCTGGATCAATGCAGTAATGATGTAGTTGCCTGACCTTAGTTTTGTAGGTCACAGATATCAGCTGCCAAGGAGAAAATATTGTCACAAAAAATATTTATTGCTTGGTTACTGGAACTAAACTGGTTTGTAACATTTTAAATGTCAATGCGTTTGCTTTTAAATCAATTGAGATATTTTGCCTCAAGAGTTTCTCTGATTGACCTTTGAATGAAGTTTCCTGAGTCACTCCTCTAATCAAACATAAGATCTGTGATAAGTCAGCAAGAACTTTTTAGTAGGTTGCTCTCTGTTTCAAGGAAGAGCATGTTACAGCCCCGTATGGGAGCCAGTGCATCTGAATGTAGGACTATGACATACTCTGAATGGCTGTTCTTGTGTGCTTTTTAACCCTTGTTTATATTTGAATTAAAACTGCAAATTGGAAAACACAATTATTTATGACATCTATTTGTCTTCTAAATGTGAAATGGTATTCCAGTGTTTTCTAATACTGTAAGGATTCTAGCTACCTAGATAGTTCCTTGAATGTTAACCGTATCAGGTGGGAATAATTGAATTGGTAGTATACATTTTGGAAAGTACAAGTTTGTCTAGAGATACACGTTAAAACCATTGATTTTTCTTTTTTAAGATTGAGTCATTTGAAATAAAAGCTATATATATATTTCTAAGTATTATGTTTGAGAAACAAATGCCAAATTATTAACTGAGAAATGTGACAGACAGTGTGGACCACATATTTCTGCATCTGGTGACAATAATATTCCAAACCCACACACAGAATTTGTCTTAAATACATTATAATCTTGCTTGTTTTGCATATGTTAATCACCCTTGCTGTGCAACTTGCTCAAAATTGCTTTTGATTATTTCACTTTATTTTTTATGCAAACAATTTGACATTTCATTCAAGCCAGTAACTTACTTTTAGCTAAATTCATCTATACATTTTTAAGTTTCATACACAAAATTAATTTAAATCTTATAACTTTGGTTGTAACAATCTTAAGTATCTAATTTATTTCATACAGTTCAATTTCCCTATAGCATTTATTGATGGGTTAAATTGAGTTATATATGCTAAAAATTAATTATATTTATATCATGTGTTTTTATGAGAGCATTATCATTTTAGCATGAGTCAATGTAAACATACATACTTTTTTCCCTATGAATAATCACATTCGTCTAAAATCTTTAAAAATAATTTCTAAACAAGGTGTGCCTCCTGCATTTGGACAACGTTAGCTGCTTCTTGATATTACTTTGATTCTCTATTTTAGTTTGCTTATACATTCTCTAATTTCTCCTATAAGGAAATTGATCCCCCTCTTCTTATGTAGGAAGGGATGTTTGTAAAAAAAAAAAAAAAAGAAAAAATTTAAAAAGTAGCCTTTCACACCCTTAAGCTATGTAGGCTTTCCTGCATTAGAGATGTGCTCTTCAGCTAACATGACTGAGGAAGGCGAGATTCCTAGGAGTCACATATGTAAGCGTCACTCTAACCCTGAAATCTAACAGCTTACTTAATTCATTTCAACACTTCTCACTGTTCTTTGCACTTGAGAGGGCTCTAATTGACCTTTCATTCAACTTTTTCCTCGTTCTCATAGTATCAGATATCTTTCCTGATTACTCATCTTAGCCACTGTGAACGGAGAATTGAGAAAGTGCATCCTCCATTAGGGGGCTCTTTCTTCCTGCTTTATACTCAGCAAACAGCCAAAAGAGCTTATGCTGCTTTCTTGATATATTTTTCCCTGTCTTTAAAATGTGAATACTTCTGTAAGTAGCTTTCTCCAACTGCCTCCAAAAGGAAGCATTTCAGATCAATACTTTTTTGTTTTCATAGGAAAGTAAATATATTCTATACCTTCTAACACTTATTCTCTTAAAGATATTTGTGTATATGAAAGGTTCGTCTTTAAAAATAACAATGACTTTAACAATAAGCCTGGCTTATTTTAGGCAATTGTAAAGATTGTATGTTATGCAAATAGAATCACAAGAAATAGAATAATAAGGACAAACGAGAAGGAATACATTCTTTCATCTAACCTCCAAATATTTGTGAACAGCACTGAGGGAGTTGATGACTCTCTGGCTCCCAGGCAATTTGCTTTCAGAACAGAACAGCAGGCGGCAAAGAGAGAATATTACTTTTTTTAATAAAAGTAAGACTGGAATAATTGAAAATAATATAATTTTTTACTACCTATTCACATGAGTAATGCATTTTCAAAACCCTTCAAACCTTTTTTTGCATCACTATATATGAACTAGTCATAAATCTTCTGAGGTTGATTTGAGGACTTATTCTGTGGAATGGGTGTTTCCTGTATCACGTTTGAAAACCATGCGTATTGAGTTGCACAACAGACTTTCTTAAGAAAGAGAAACCTATTTCTGCCATCTTCATGGAAGCTAAAGCCATTCCTCACTGCAAAACTTGTCTGGGGATTAGGCAGCATTTAATAATGAGTTCACACCCAGGAAACCTATTTGGTAGGTCTAGGCTTTCCATCAGACGATGACAGCTCATGAAAGAGAAAATGACGTCCACAATCTCAGATTTCTTTTGGGAAGTGAGAGAAGCAGAGGAATTCTGAGCAATGAGTCATGGGAATTCCATCATTTATTGAATGACTGGTTGACTTGTCAGGGTCGTTGCTTAAGTAAAATGGAAAGACATAGATCGGTAAATGGTAACGACATCTCCCTTTTGAAAGTAAAAATATGGGATGTTTAGTTTGTTTGACAATTTACATACATGTATATACCTTGAAGAGTGAATTTTGAATACAGCTAGCATAATATAATATATACAGGATAGAGGGATAATTCCAAATCTATCTGGACCATGCTGGTCCATAACTCTAGCGCCATCTGTCATACAAAATTATTTTGGTAATGTAAATTATTCAGCAATGTGACTTGAGTGAGAATTCTGACTCTACTGATTTGATGTAAATAGTATGAAAAAAATATTTAAAGTTAAATTTATTTTAAAAAGATTATATTTTATATTAAAATAATACAGCATTGGAGATGGGGAAATGCCTACAATTAAAAATAAAATGAAAATTCAGCAATTGTATATAATTTTTTGTATGTTGCAAAATTTTGCCCACAACCAAGAGACAAACATAACAATGATGCAAGGAATATACTCATATCTTTGCTTTAATAAGAAAGAGATGAGGATACCCCTGATATATCACATCTATGCCCCCCATGGTATGGGGAAAAATTTAGAAAGTAGAGAAATGGATAATTGTTAATATGCTTGGCTAATATCAGACTTTGTTAGGAAACTACAGGGCTCATTGTACTGGAATTAACCTAATGGACCGAGTTAGATGATATTAGTAATTAGAAAGCATTCCTCGGTTTGTATTTGTTATTATTGTTGCTATTATCAATGAAATGCATTTGTGTTTTCTACAAACTCACTCCTGGGGCTGTTTGTCTTTGTGAAATTCCATGTTGTGTCAGAATGTGTATATGTGGGTATACTTTTTATAGAATTTGAACAACATAGAAATATAATCTCCTGTACTGTATAACATGATTTGTGTTCAGGATCTGCCATTTCTTCAACAAATGACCCTTTCTGAATTCCATCCTTCCCCCAACTCTGCCATGCACAAATACAAATCCTGCCATTATCTCTGGATATTTTATATTAGCGATTGCTTAGCTGGGACTTTCGATGGGTTCATATAATGCCACTTCTGTTACTTTATTTCCTGTCCTTTAGAACTGTCTTGAGTCATGTAACTTAATCCTTGAGCCCTGTTGTTTACCAAACTCCAGAATAAAATGTCTAAATTAAAGCAATCAAATGATTTAATCCACCTTTGTTCGGATTAGATGGTCCCAATAATTTTCTAGTTTGTAAATGCTATGCTTGAATTAAAAGGCCTTGCTTGAACCAAAGGGTCCCATAACTACAATTTCAGCAGCAGCCATCTGGAGAATAGAGTAACTGGAACAGCTTCTCATCTAATTTCTTCTTCTCATCATCCTCATTATTTGCCTTTCCACATTGCAGTTTCTGGGCATATTTTTAGTTGTGGCTAGCAATGATTGGCTTCATATTGTTTATGTTTTTTGTTTTTTTTAATGAAAAAAATCCAAATCCTCAAGCAGACCAGAGTTCTTCATTATCTGGTCTGTATCTTCCTTATTTACTAAAGTTCTTACATCAACTTTTGTCCATAGTGACACCCTTTATGTCATTGGTATTTCTAACCTCTTCTGTAAATCCTTGAGAATCTCTCTGCTGTTAATAACACAGCATTTTATGTGATCATCTAAACCTTTACTGTGCTTATATTATATACTGCTATTCAGATTGAATGATTTAGGAAAAAGGATAGTTTCTGACATGTATTTTTTTTCAATTCCCAAAACACACTGTGTCATTTATTTATATCCGTTATTCAAAGGAACAAATCTAAAAATTGGCTCTTAGTACAGGACATATAATTAAAATTTGAGAATGTTCTTAAGTATCCAATTTTCTTCCCCTTCCTTTTCTTATCATTTAAAATGGAGAGGTCCGTCGAGATGGTTAAGTGGTCTTGGGTTTGAATACTTACATAAGGTGAATAACTATAATATGTATAGCTCTGTCATTTAGTGGCCAAGCAGCCTCTTTCCTGACAGTCATTGGGAACATCACACAGTTCTATTATGGTTGTCATGTGAATGTGTAAACTCCTTAAAAATAAAAATTAAAAAAATTAAAAATTAAAAAAAGTGCTATGGTTCATTATGCAGCGTATATGATTAGACAGCCCAGAAACAAAACAGAACGTGCTTGGTACTGACTTTAAAGCAGAGAAGGCAGAGATTTATTTTCTCCTTTTGGGCAATTTATTTGAATTTTAAATTTTGAAAATGTTGATTTTGTAGCCAAGTGACTGGGCTAGTTTGGTAACACACTTTTTACATTTTGGAAGGTCTCTTGAGACACTGCACAGACCCATGTGCATTTCAGGCATAAATGAGACCACCACACTCTAAAGACATTGGGTAGTTTTGCAATGGAAGAGAGAAAGTATTAAAGTTCTATGACCTTCTCTCCCCACTGCGTGTCCACCCCTGTCCATATGTGTGTTGCCATGTTTACCTCTAGTAAAGTGACTTCATTCTGAAATGTCCTCCCTGACATACATTTAATAATTTAATAATAGATACTCGTAATATGTTTCCATAAAGTTTAGTTCTAGGCTGATAGAGGGACTCAAGGTATCATTTCTACCATCTAGTTATTGATGCTTCTGTAATAAATCAATACAACTTTCATTACCTGGTGGGATATCAAGAACTAAACCAATTCATTGCCAAGAAATATGCCTTAATAAATATGTATCTAATGAGGGCAGAAAATGTTGACTTACAGCAGCAAAATAATCACTGAGAGGACTAGAGGATTTCCAGAACGCATTTCTGAGGCACAATTACAAAATGCATTTGACAGAGAAAGAGAGTGGAACATAGGATTTCAAATTCAGGGGATTTTTTTTTTGTCTCGGAGGCTTGTTCTCTTTTATCGCTATTCTATGTTATCTTGCTCACCCTAAAACTGTAGAAAAGGGTTTGACATTTGGCAGCTTGTATTTCGTCATCTTCATAATGATAAAAATGGCATGTGCCTTATAGGGGTGATCCAAGGGCCCGAAGAGCTTAGAAGAGTCACTGACAAAATCATAGACACACCAGCCACAGAAGAACTTACATGAACATTAAATGCTTCTGATCTCCAGCACTTGACAACCTAAAATAAAATGTCTTCTTACTGCTCTTCATGTAATTAAGAAACATTTGCTGAGCAACTAATATGTACAACATTTTATTCAGAACTATTCGAGGGGCCGCAATGATGAACAAAAAGTAGGTTGAGGTTCTCCATCTAGTAAATAAGAAAGAAAACTGTCAGTAATTCAACGCTTATCTTTTATGCCCAAGTGTTCCCTTCCATCCTCCCTTCTGTGATTCTGGGATGAGGCTCATGAAAGAATCCATCTTTTGCAGATTGCTGCCATTAGTTTCTGCCCAGAAAGTGCTACACAGAGTGGGGAGGTTGGAGAAGGGAGAAGCTGCTTTTCTTTTTTGTTTGCTGGTCTTGTCAGTGTTTCTGCATAGAGCTCAGTGTTCTTCACTTCCTCCTGGCAATTCAACATCATTTGCTTCTGTTTCCAGCTGTTTTCGTAACTCCTGCAACTGCCTGCTCACACCCCTCAGGAGTAACAGGGTCTGGAAGGCAGCTCTCTCTCCCTTACTCCATGAGTCCCCTCTCTCATCTTGTAAATTCTTATATTCTTAAGGAGTAGCTGTCTATCAGAAAACAAAATATTATGAAGTCCTTTGTTTAAAAAAACACATGTAAAAGGATAACTTCAAGCCAGTGGAAATTAAAGGTTTGTTTATGCCACTTTTAAAAAGCATTTATTTAAATTTAAAAGATCATACAAAAGAACTAAAGTCTCTTTCTTTTGTTCCCTCCAGTCTAGGGCTCCTTCCAACATTTAAAGTTTCTTTGTTACTTCACTGATCCCTTATGATTTCAGTCCTCCAAGACATGGATTAAATATTCTGTTAAAATAACTGATGTGTTTCTTGTTTCACAACTCCGTAGTGGCTCAGGACATCATACCTAGAGTTGATAAAGGAGCATATATACGGAAAATTCATGGGTTACTAATGTTGGGTCCAGGGAATTGTTTCAATCATGTCCTTTGGCCATGAGGACAGTACTGAACTATTTGGTAATGGTAATTGGGGTACTAGTAATCTGTAGCAGGTGATGGATTTTCCAGTTACCCAAATAACCAGCTGTGTTTACTTCTGACTTGTGATAAAAAGCCTTCTGAAACAAAGCACCAGCAACCAACTGGTAACTATTTTTCACTGTTTATAAAATGGCTATTATAAGACTATAAGATGGAATAATTATTTTAACTGAATTTGACAGCTTACAGATAAACAAGCAAACAAGGTAAAAAGCCATAAGCATAAACCCATGAGATCTAATCATAGTAAGACATTCAGAAAGCTTCTAAGGCCATATGAGTAGGTTTGGGTTAAAGTAATAAACTTGAAAACAACTTGACTTCCCCTAAGCCTAGCTTGTCAGTAGAGGCTATCTTCCTCCCTCTGACTGAGGAGACTGGTCTGCCCTTGTTTGAAGATCAGGTAATAAATCACCCCGGTTGCCAATTTTCCTCTAGACTCACCCTCCAAGCTGAGTCAGAGCTTACCATGCCCTCGAATACATATTAAATCCGACCTATGGGGGAATAACTTGCACTTCAAAAAAATAGTAAGATTATGCCAACTGATACCAATAAAAATCTGGGGATTTGTGAGAAAGTTGATTGTAAGAGAATTAGACAAAAGATGAAAACATATAATACTGAATTTGGCTGAATTTATTGAATAGATTTGCTTGCACACCTGAAAATAGCATTACCAGTTTACTTAGTTGGTTAACTGAAATGTGTATTCAATTGTACCAAAATTCAAGGAGGCTATAATGCTAGAACAGTGGTTCTCAACCTTCCTAATGTCGTAACCCTTTAATATAGTTCCTGTGTGTCACGACCCACAAGTTGAGAACCACTGTGCTAGAATTTCTTTATCTTAACATAGAGGAAAGAATACAAAGGCTCAGGAAGATGGGAATGCTGGAGAGGGTTTATTATGAGCAGGTGAATCTCTGCTCTCTTCCAACTCACTCCCACCTAGAGGATCCAGAGGATTCTGTTTACAAAGTTGCTGGAAAATAAACAGGGCTAAGGATACGAGAACATTTCAAGTGCCACTTTGGAACATTTTATAGTGCTCTCCACAGCAGTTCAGACTAGATGGTGGGAGACTCCGCCATTGACATGGTCTTGACATTAGTGAAGGCGAAGGGGGATTCCAGAGTAACAGAATCAAAGAAGCAGTGTGTAACAGCCACAGCTGCAATGACACAGTCACCAAATAAACTGCAGGAACTGAGTTCTAATCACTGACCAGGATGTTTTTACTTGCAGAGATTTTTGTTGGCCAGTTGCTCATACTTTCCTACTAAAATTTTACTGAGTATGTATGAGGACAACAACAATTCACATTTTAAGATCTGTGGCCAGAAATCTGACTCAGATTCCCACAATGAAAAGTTGAACACTTTTACCCAGTTGTCAAAAGTGGGCTAATTAACATGTACCTGGAACAACTTAATTCACCGAGGTAGATGGTTTCCTTGAATAAAGACCGGCCATATTACCTCAAGTATACTTTGTAAAATTCCCTCCAGCCCTTCCTCAAAGGAACCTATGGTGACTTATGAGTGACTATACCCACAGAAATAAATGTCAATTCTGAAAAGTTACTCATTAATTTGATGTGTTCCTAATTTCTGATAATTCAAAATGTACTGTGACATCACAAAGTAGGGAATTGTGGGTGGACAAGGGATGTGTAAATCCATGACTGATAAAAATCACAGTCATCTCAGTTGTTTTGTTAACCCATTCTGGTTCTTTCTCTATACCTCAAATTATTCTTCATATAAGAACATTTAGCATCTTTGAGTTAGACCTCTGACCCTCAGAGTGAGAACATAATGGGAGAAAGAGCGAAATGGAAGCCTTCAGATATTTCGTCCCTTCTAACATGGTAAATGTAATACAACATAAAATAATGGTCAAAATAAAAAAAAAAAAAGCTGGTTTGAAAAATGGAAGGGATACTATGAAGAAATTAATTGCCTTGTTCTTTGATAAATCTGAGCAAGTATTCCAGAGGACATGATGTTGAGTTGTCTTTCAAATGGTGTGAAGTATTCAAGAATAATTGAGAGCGTGTAGACATTCAGAATGATTACAATTGTGGGATATTTGATAAAGTATGTGTGTAGCCCAGCATGACTGGGATTTAGGGTGATTAGGAGGATGTAGGAGCATATGGCCCTGGAGAAACAGACAGGTGAACAGATTATAAAACTATCCTGTGTGGGCAGTACCTGTGGCTCACTGGGTAGGGTGCTGGCCCCATATACCGAGAGTGGCAGGTTCAAAACTGGCCCTGGCCAGCTAAAACAGTAGTGCCAACTGCAACAAAAAATAGTCGAGCATTATGGCAGGTGCTTGTAGTCCCAGCTACTTGGGAGGCGGAAGCAAGAGAATCACTTAAGCCCAAGAGTTGGAGGTTGCTGTAAGCTGTGATGCCACAGTGCTCTATAGAAGGTGACAGTGTGAGACTCTGTCTCAAAACAAACAAACAAAACAAAACTATACTGTGCATTATGCTAAGAAATATAAATGCTGTGGACAAGTTTTTAAATGTTTTAAGTTCATGGAATAATATGTGATTTACCTGAAGTAAATGGTTATCTTAAAATCCATAATAATAGATTTTATTTACCCAGGGGTTCCTTCTCTAACTGGACATTATAGGACAAACATATCAAGTAGTTTCTTTCATTTCAAATGCTAGCCTGAAGGTCAGAGGCCCATTTTGTTTTGTCTAATACACGTAGCCTGAACTTGAGGAACTCTTCAACTTCTCAAGGGTGACTAAAGTACTAGATCTCTTGTAGATAAATGAGTTGTCCAAGGCCACAGAACTTTCTCACCCTACCGGCTAATATTTGTGTATGCTAAGCACTCTTTACCTCTGTCACAAGCAGCTCTCTGATCTAAGCCCTTAAGTGGGTACCTGAAAAGCAGGAACAAAGGACTGGCAAATCCAGTGAACACTAATTCCAAAAATAGCTACAAACATTTAAATAGTTTCCTCTTTCGATTTTATTTATTAAAAGCAAAACAAGTTGGACTTATTGTTGGCATTAAATGGAGGGATATTAAGGAACTATGTGAGACCTGGCCATGTATATGCAAAAAAGTTTTAAAACAGCATACCTATTCTGGTGAAGTTGAAACACTACTCCAGAATACTTATCAAACAAGGAACAATTGTGTAGAACATTTTAACTTGTAAATTCCTGACTCTATGACCCGTGTTCTATTGACGCGTTTATCTTTAAGCTCTCACAAATTTAACTTGAGAAAACACTTTGTGTTACACTAACAGGCTTCTTTTCCCATTCTAACCTATCTGCAGTTTTTCAATTATATGGTAATTGAAAAATAAAAAGATATTCCTTGTTATGGAAGCATTCGCACATTTTCATTCTTATGCTAATAATTTCCTATGCTAATGATCAACTCAGTGTGAGTCAGATCTTCCTGACATTTTTGGAGTTAGATTATTCACGCGAGTGAAAATGTTAGCATGTAATGCTAACAATTCCGGCTACTCAAAATAGAATGTATATACAGTAGAATTGACATGAGAAACTTGTCAGAAATGGTGGAAATAGATTAAAGTCAAGTGAACTAGTCTCTACATTCTAACAGTATTGCTTTGTGATCCATAACTGTATTAAAGAGGCGGAAAACAGAATGTTATTCTGAGATTTAAATCTAATTGTATCATTCATAGTTATTAGTATTTTTTAATATCTTTTTATTTTTAGTTAAAAATACTTAAAAAAAAAATCCCACAACGCTGTTAAATCTGGAAATAAAGGATAGGCAGAGTTAGTTTTTTGGACTGTCAAATACTGCTTATAAGAGAGTAAAATAATTTCAAAGTATGAATTTTGTTACTATTATGTGCTATACAAGAGCATGGGATTCTAGTTAATTCTATTAGATATCTTTTTCTTAACACTAAATGCAAGATGTAGGTGAAGAACTTTTTTTATATATAGTAATCTGATGAATTAATTTTTGGTAATCGTGCCTTTATGGACTTTATATAAGAATATACACTTTGCTTAATAACTGATGTACATAAGGCTGCTTTCAATTATTTCCTCAAATATCCCCACATTCTGGAAGATTCCTCAGGCATTACTGAAAAAATAATATCTGGTATTCCTTTGTGCATAGTAATAAACTCATATTGCTCCCTGTCCCCAAGCAACTTTAGTACTCTTGATACTAATTTCTATTCCTCCTTTCAAGAGTTTATTACATATTTTAACTATTTTCAGTAAAAAATCAATTTCCACTGAATTCCTTTACCCTTTGGATTTGTGAATGTCCAAAGTAGGTCACCTATTTTCTTTTCTATTATAGATCACTAGTTTTTATATTGCTATGTCTATGAATTTTATAATTAAACTTTTCTAAATTTTATCATAATACCTTTGAAAATTGCTGTAAAGATTACTACATGTCCTTTTGTTCATAACAGACTATTTGATCTGAGACATGTCACAGGTCTTAGTATAATCTCAGAGTTTGTATCTTCAAATAATAAATTCAGAATGTCAATTTGTGTTGAAGCTACCGGAGCTCTTTTTAATACTGAAATAAATTAACAATGGGAACATTACATGATGATATTGAGTAAATTAGGTTTATATACAAGTGTACACCATTGTTCAGTCAGGAATCTGGAATTATTTCAACTAAAAGAATATTTTTGTTACTTAGTATTTTCCGATTAGACTTCATTTTCTTAGGGTTCACACTTTGTACAGACTGTGGGCAATTTATATTTTGACATGTATCCACTAGTACAGTGTCACACAGAATAGTTTGCCGAGAAGTCACTCTTCTTTCCACCCTAACCCCTGGTAAACACTGACCTTTTTACTGTCTACATATGCCTGCCTTTCCCCGTGTGTCTTACAGTTAGAGTCATACGCATATAGTCTGTAGCCTTGACAAATTGGCCTCTTTCACTTAGATATTTCTATGACTTCTCCATCTTCTTTTGGCTTAGTAGCTGTTTTATTTTTAGCTCTGAACAATACTCTATTCTCCTGATGTATCATAGCTTATTTTTCCATTTACCTGCTGAAGGATGTCTTGCTTGCTTATAATTTTAGGCAATTATGAGTAACGATGTTACTAGCATTCATGTGCAGGGTTTTGTATGACGGTACATTTTCAAGTTATTTGGTGAAGTATCAAGGAATGTAATTACTGGATTATGAGGGGAGATTTGTTTAGTTTTGTTAGAAAATTAGAAACTATCTTCCAATATGGCTGTGCCATTTTATATTTGCTCCAGCAATAAATAAGAATCCTGCTGCTCCGTATCCTCGCCATTATTTTGATGTGGTTAATGTTCTGAATTTTGGCCGTAATAATACATGGATAGTAATATCTCATTAATTTAACTTGTACTTCTCCAGTATGATGGGGAGCCTCTTCGAATCTGCTGACCTGCTATCTGTATACTTTCTCTAATAAGGAATCTGTTCAGGTCTTTGCTCCTTTTTCTTTTCAATGAAGTTATTGATTTTTGACTTTTGAGTTTTAAGAATTCTTTTTTTTTTATTAAATGATAACTATGTACATTAAGGCAATTCTGGGGTATAGTGTGGTGTTTTCATATACAATTTGAAATATTTTAATCAAACTGGTTAAGATAGCCTTCATGTCATTTTCTTATTGTGTTAAGACAATCATATTCTACTCTTAGAAAGATTCATTTGTACCCTTGTAAGATAAACCATAGAAGTGATCCCTCCAATCACCCTCCACCCATTCCCACCGCCCTTCTCCCTCCCCCCTCCCCATATACTTAGGCTGTTATTAGGTTATAGATTTCATATGAAAGCTAGAAATTAATTTCATAATAGGGCTGTGTATATTGGATACTTTTTCTTCCTCTTTATGAGATATGTCTTTTTGCAAATATTTTGTAAATATTTTTATAAATATTTTCTTATGATCTGTGATTTTTCTCATTCTCTTGCTACCATATGCAATTTAAGAATTTAATCTTGTATTAATTTGCCTACATGACAAACATTCATTATGTTTCTTTGACAGTAATAAAACATGATTCTTAAATCACTGTAAAATTAGTAGAGGAGAGATATCTATTTTTTTTTCTTTTAAATTAACTCTAAATAGAAGAGCTGTTCTGAAGATCAGCCTTTTTCTGAGAAAATTTGCAGCCAGTTGGTAGCAGGAGGAGATGATAGCTAAAATTTCTCTATTCTGGATATCTCTGATAATGAATTACCTTTGACTCTTAATGGACTTTTGTTTCCTTTCTATTGACAGTGCTTAATGCCTTTAGATCCTTTTAAAAACATTATTTAAATCCTGAAATGTTACATTACTTTATCAAAATCCCACATGGCTTTACATTTCCACTGACAACATAATAAAATGTAATATAATTATGAATAATGATTCATATACTTGGAATATGGGTTCTACAAATACAGTGCCCTCCACTTTTGAAAGTCATGAAAGTCCATGAGAAGGCACGTTATTCTCAGGAAAGTCCCTTTAAAAATCCTGCCTGTCAGGTAAGAAATTCAGAAATCTGCAACAGCATGGGAGCCCGATGGCAGAAAGTATGCTGATTCAGTCCTTGAATTCTCCACGATGACTTCTAACCTGCACTTCGCAGCTGTTTATTGCTTGGTTCATTGGAGCATATGATGCTGAACCAAGCCATGGGTCAATAAAGTCATTTACAATGATCAACCCTCTGAGTGAAAGAGGTGATGAATCAACCAAAGTGCTTTAGGCAACAGACCTAGCGGGAAAATTCTGCACTTTAGGTAGTAACATATAATCAGATGAATCAGCAGCCTGCACATCTCACTAATTAATTTTATTACCTTTGGAGAAGGCATTCAACAAACTGTTAAATGCTCTATTCCTCTAACAGTGATGCTAATAACTAGGCATGACAGTTTGCAGAAAACCTTTAAATCTCGACCTTGTAAGCACTTAGTGATTTCAAGGATTCTTTTTATGGTTTATGTTTATTATATTCTTATGTTAATATTTTTCAGAATATTTTTTGTTTACATACTTCATTTTTGTACAAATTGAGTCAAAGTTATAAGTGTAACTTTCACCCAGGATACTCAATAGATGTGACTTTACCTGTCCCCCAGATTGATTTTCGTTGAAATTTATTCCATATGTGCACTTGAGTGTTGATTGAATAGTTCCAATTTGGAATTGAGTACATACGGTTGTTTCACTGTTCTTGTGATGTTAAACTTTGAATGGTTTACAGTTCCATGCAGGTTGTCACAAGAGAAACTAGATCACCATTTTTATGGCTGAGTAGTACTCCATGTTATGCAAATATCACATTTTATTAATTCTTTCTTGTATTGGTGGGTACTTGTGTTGTTTCCATACCACACATTCAGTGTGTGACCAGGCTAAACGTTTCTGCTGGGGTTGGATCAGATGGTGTCTGGAACTGCAGCAGCTGGGAGATACCTTCACGTATCTCCCTCTTCATTTGGGCTCAGACTTTTTCAATGATCTCTTCACATGGAAAAGTTTGGTCTTATTTAATGCAAGGCAGCTTCAGAAGAGGGGCGCAACTTCAGAACAGTGGCACAGCTTATTTGCTAGTACAAAGTTCAAGTGTAGGCTTTCTAGCTTATAAGCTGCTTGTACTGCCTCTTGTGAATTACCTCAGAAATCATCCAGTGTCATCACTGCGGGGTTCTATTGGTTTCAAACCTACTTAGATTAAAGAAAAGAGAGTGAGATTAACAAAATAATGGCAAGGTTCTAGGAAAGCTTGTGGAATGGGAGAAACTGCTGATATCTTTTGAATATTTTATGTGGATAAAATAAGTGATCAGAATAAGTTGTCATCTGCATGGAGACATAAAGCATAGTAAAATCTAAACTATGCCCACTAGATTTGGTCCAAATGATGAGCATTAAAAAATATTGGAAACAGTAAAAGAAGATGTCAGTGACTTAAGAACTCAATAAGAAGTCGAGGAAATCACAGAGTAACAATTCCATCTATATCTTTTAACTTAAATAGTGAAGATAAAGGATAACAGAGTAGACTATCTAGAAGGTTAGTCTTTATAAAGATGGACTTTTTAATGTGTGAATGACTTGAGCATTTCTGTTTGCTGAAGGGAAATATGTACAGTTGTCAAGTTACGACCCTTGAGTCAATCTACCTCTTTTTGGAGGTTTTCTTGCCCTACATTTGAGTTTCATCAATAAAATTCAATAGTTATAATTAAAACCACCCAACCCACATAATACAAAATGTTTATAGTACCTAGTCCTTTACAGAAAAAATTTTCTAAACTCTAAGAAGAAGAGAAAATAGTATAAAATACATGAAAGCAAATGGGGACTAATTAGAAAATTAGCATTCCTAAAGAGATGAAAATTTAGAAGGGTCTAATGTTTATTGAAATTCTAACACAGTAGCTGTTTGTAATAGTAGGCATTGGAAAAAAAACTTGTTAAATAATGTATGTTTAAATAAGAACGGCAGCTTTACTAACAACTCAATCACTTTAGGAGTGAAAGGCAGAACACTCCTGATCCAGATTTTCTTCCCAGTAACTGTGGTATAGAGGACGACAATGGGGATAGAAACAAGATAATTTCCTTCCCAAGTTGACCTGCAAAGTAGTATAAGCCATTTTATCAGTTTAAAGGGTAGGAAAGAATAGTCAGTCCTTGAGATATGCAACATAAAGACGTCAATGAAGTTAATTTGTTGTCCTTAAAAGTATGAGGTACCCTTGTTTTCCTAGAGAACTTATGATAAGTAGTTTGCTGCTCCCTGGGACATTAATCTGTGGTTCATCTTCCTGTGAACACGGCTAAATTAGTATTTTACTGGGATTCTTCATTTGTAATACAGCGAGTTTACATTTTCATATTATATTCTCAGAAATAAATTATACCATTCTATAATATGCCCAATATGTGTTAGCCATGGATTCTGTTTTGTTATTGTTTGTTTGTGTGCCTTTTTGTTACAAGGCGGAAAGGTATAACATTTAGTTAGAATGCTAAAGAATGCTAAATGACTTCAGTGCCTGGATCAGACCTATATAAATCCTCCTGAAAGTAGCAGCCTTATTAAGACCATGGACCACCCATAATAATAAACATTACCATGATAGGAAGCTCTCTTTGAAATAAAAAGAAAACATGCCTAGAGTGACTTTGAGAAATGTTTTTGAAATTACTCTTTAAATTGAAATCTTTCCATAGGATAAACACAGTTTTATAAACCTCTGTAAGGATGATAGCATAATACTAAAATAAGAGTGTATTAACAATTAAAATTTACCTCTAGAAAAACTGCAAGAGAAACTTGATGGCCAGAAAAATCCTAAAATATTATTAAGGTGGAGGATACCTTTTTAGAAATAAAATTTCAGATAGACCAATTTCTTATGTAAAATATTAAGATTATTTTAGCACTGAAATTTATTTTCTTAGTTAATTCTGCACCTTTTACATCCGCATTTATACCTTCTTTTTTGAAGTATTTAAAACCCTGACATTATTCAAGATTATCAGTACATTGTTACATTTTCCAGTATTTATAAGTCCTAAATATAAAATTATACTCCATGAAGAAAGAAGTGAACAAAATGGAGTTAGAATGAGCATAGTTTTAATAAAACATGTTTTTGGTGCGTGTGTATATTTTTCATATTTTGCTAATAAATCTTTGACACACACACTTGCTGTTGTCAGAGGTTTTTTTCACAACTCAAGCAATATATTTTGAAGAACTCCCACTTTAATTATTTAAAAACTTACATATTTTTGACCTTTCTGATAAACGACCAGAGTTACTAAATTAAAACAACCGCAAATTTACATATTTGTTTAAATTATCATCTTTACGTCACTTACAATGTAGTCTGTATACAAAGTATAAGAGTCTGAGAAAGAAGTGGTGGGTAGCATTTGAACATAATAGTCATAGCAGAGGGACTTCTGTTGAGAAACAATGATCAGCTTTAGAGAAAGTGGACTGTCCAAGCAGGGATGGCATTGCTTCTGTTTTCATTAGTAGTTACTGGGAATCAGACAGTGACTCGTGGACTCGTGGTATAAACTGTAGAAGGGCAATTATAACCTTAACTTGGAGTAATTGAACTAATCTTTTTTCTTAGCAAAGCTAGACCATGTAGGGTCGGGAGACACTTAAGACTTTCCCTTTGAAGTAGTAAAAAAAAATAGTAGATGTTGACACTGCTCTAAAAGTCAGGAGCTGATTAAGCACCAACGATCACTCTACATAAGCTTCTTTTTAATCCAAATCTTTGAAATGAAGGAAAATGAAAGATGTGTCTTTACTTAAAAACAAAGGGAAAAAAGGATCATATAAAAAATAACATCTTAGAAAATAGTTTATCTCATGGCTGAAGTTTCACATCAAAAAGAGGTTTACGTTTGCTCCTTTCTGGGATAGTGTTTTGCTCTATTGATTTATTTATTTTATTTTTGTTGTTGTTGCAATTTTTGGCCGGAGCTGGGTTTGAACCCACCACCTCCAGTATATGGGGCGGGTGCCCTACTACTTGAGCCACAGGCACTGCCAATCCTCTGTTTATTTATTCTTATGCTTATCAAGACCTGTATTAGCTTCAATTTATGCTATGACACATTGCTAGAAACTTTGATTCTTAAGACACCTTAGACTTTGAATTCCAGTAGGGTCCCACTGGACTAAATTGAAGTATGAATTGGTTGAGTTCCTTTCTGGAAGCTCTTAGGAAGACTTGGGTTCCTTGCTCATTCAAATTTTTAACAGAATTCAGTTCCTTGAAGTTACGGGACTGGAGTCTATGTTCTTTATTCTATCTATAAAGGGAAGTTACTGTGCTCTAGAGGCTTCCCACATACTTTCTGATATGACCCCCTTCTTCCATTTGCAAAGCTGGCAATGGCAGGTCAGATCGCCTCACACTGGGATGGTCTCTTCCTCTTCCTTGTGTTATCACATTTTCACTTTCTGTTTTCCTCCTCTGCTTATAGGAGCTCATTTATTTGCTTGTTAAATTGACCAATTTAAGATTAGATATAGTCAGGCATTGATAAAAGTATTTGGGACACTAAAATGAAAAATAAATGCTAGCCATCTGCATTGAGGTCATATCCTGAAATCTTACTGAAGCTGCTTCAGGCTTCTATTGATTAAAGAGTAAATTTAAGGAATCTTCACTTGTTTGTAGCAGGCATGATCATATTTTACCAGGAAAAATTGCCCATACTGTCTTCTCATCTTTTAAACAGAGTAAATTACTAGCATTTTCAAATATTGGGCAAAGAATGCTACCAAACTTAGACTAGATTCATAGTTAGTAGTGAAATTGAGCAGTGGTTGACTGCTTGGATCACTGGGATTTCATTTGCTTTAAGATCTTCTAGGTGTATATCCAAAGGACCAAAAATCATTTGGCAATAAAGATATTTGCCCCAGATTGTTCATTGCAGCTCAATTCATAATTGTCAAGTCATGGAAGAAGCCCAAGTGTCCATTGACCCATAAATGGATTAATAAATTTTGGTATAGGTGTACTGTGGAATACTATGCAGCATTAAAAAAATGGAGCCTTTACCTCTTTTATGTTTACATGGATGAAGCTGGAAAATATTCTTAGTAAAGGATGTCAGGAATGGGAAAAAAAATCCAATGTACTCAGTACTACTGTGAAACCAATTTATAATCACTCACACATGCATATGAAAAATGAGACACAACTATAGCCTAGGATGAAGGAGGGAAGAGGAGGAAGAGGGGAAGGGAGAAGGTGGGTCAGTAGAGGGAAGGTTGGTAGGGGGACCACACCTATGGAGCTTACTGCAAGTACAAATTGTATCAGGTGTAGAACACAAATGTCTTAATCCTGTAATTGTGTAATTGAGGTTAAGGCTATGGCTATGTTAATTAGGAGGATGTAAGGACTCCAATTTGCACAAATAATCAATACATTGAATCCCATAATGACATAAACTTATTTATGATCTATATACAAATGACTTAATAAAAAAAGATTTGGCTCGGCATTTGTGGCTCAAGTGGCTAAGGCACCAGCCGCATACACCTAAGGTGGTGGGTTCGAATCCTGCCCGGCCCGCCAAAACAACAATGAAAGCTGCAACCAAAAAATAGCTGAGTGTTGGGGTGGGCACCTGTGGTCCCAGCTACTTGGGAGGCTGAGGCAGGAGACTCGCCTGAGCCCGGGAGTTGGAGGTTGCTGTGAACTGTGATGCCATGGCACTCTACCCAGGAGGATAACTTGAGGCTCTGTCTCAAAAAAAAAAAAAAAAAGATTCTAATCTATACTGCTTGGCCTTTTATATATCATTTCTTTTTTCTTAATCATTTTAACTCTTGCTTTCTGATAGCAATTGGGTCAATGGATATAATTTCATATTCCTCAAATAAATGCAGTTTTAAGGCATAATAATTTTATCTTAACCTTCAGGAAAGTTGTTTTTCTGTTTTCGTTTTCTTGTCTTTCAATGGAGTTATGTCTAGGTTTTGATAGGGAGCATGTATGGAAATACCAGACAGCCTACCCACCATCAAACACAGGCAGATCATAGAAGAACATCCAGCCAATAAGACTTATCACTTCTTCCAGGTGCTTATCAAGTTCAATTTCCAAGCATTAGCTAAGTGTATGTTGTCACTGCAGGAGCAGGGAGTTAGAAAATAAATTATGTTTCCAATATGCATTGTTGAAAGTCCTATAACAAATATCTATCTTTCTACTAATGTACATATGATTTACTCACAACTTTTTTTTTTGAGACAGAGCCTCAAGCTATCCCCCTGGGTAGAGTGCCATGGCATCACAGCTCATAGCAACCTCCAACTCCTGGGCTCAAGCGAGTCTCCTGCCTCTGCCTCCCAAGTAGCTGGGACCACAGGCGCCCGCCGTAACACCTGGCCATTTTTTGGTTGCAGCTGTCATTGTTGTTTGGCGGCCTGGGCTGGGGATTCGAACCTGCCACCTTAGGTGTACGTGGCTGGCGCCTTAGCCGATTGAGCCACAGGCGCCGAGCCTATGGTTTACCTTCTTACTCTCTTTTTATGAACTGAAATTCCTTTAAATTACTATAAATTGGCTGAGTGTGGTGGACCCTAGCATTCTAGGAGGCAGAGGAGGGAGGATTGCTTGAGGCCAAGAGTTCAAGACCAGTCTAAGCAAGAGCAAGACCTTGTCACTACCAAAGATAGAAAAAGTGGCTGGGCACGATGGTTCACACCTATAGTCCCAACTACTTGGGAGGCTGAGGCAGGAGGATCACTTGAGCCCAGGAGTTTTAGGTTGCTGTGAGCTACTGTGATACACTGCACTCCAGCCTGAGCAATGGAAGGAAATTCTATCTTTGAAAAAAAAAAAACACCTAAATTATCAGGGTTTTATTTATGTTGTATTTAGCACTTTTGTGTCCTCCTTAATATATCTTGGCCTTATTTCAAGGTCAAAAAGATATTTGACATTTTCTTCTGAGAGCTGTGTTATTTGACCTCTCCATTTGATCTGTGATCCATTTAGAATCAATTTCATTGGACACAGTGTGAGGTAGAGGGTCAAAGATTAATTTTTTTTCCATGTGAATATCTAGTTGTCTGTGCACCAGTCTGATAAACAGGACAGCACTATTTATCTATTTACTTATTTTGGTTGGGATTACTGAGGTATCATTAACACATAGTACAAACTATTCTCTCAACATGTATGGTTTGATAAGTTTTGACAAGTGTGCACGGTTAGGTAACCACCATCACAATCAAGATGTGGAGCATACCCAACGTGTGAAAGGGTGCTCCTCCAGCCCTTGAAAATCACCATTGGATTTTTCATCCATGTTGTTCCAAGTATTAGTAGTTTGTTCCTGTCTGTGACTGAGCAGAATTCCATTGCGTGGTACACCACAGTTTGTTTATCCACTCACCAACTGGTGACTTTTTGGGTTGTTTACAGTATTTGACTATTATGGATATAGTTGCTACAGACATTCATAAGTAAGCTTTCATGAGGGCATATGTTTTCATTTCTCTTGGGTAAGTTATTGTATCATATGATACATGTAGTAAATATATGTTTAACATTATTTAAAAGATGCCCCAATTTCCAAAGTGGCTGGGCCATGGTACATTCCAGTCAGCAATATGTGAAACTTTTAGTTATTCCATAGCCTCTCCATCACTTGATATTATCAGCCTTAGTAATTTTAGCAATGTGAGTTAGCATATAATATTATCCCACTGTAGTTTTAATTTTCGTTTCCCTAATGACTAGTGATGTTGAACCTCTTTTTATGTGCTTCTTTGCTGTCTGCATATCTTCTTTGATGAAGTATTGGCTCAAATCATTCTCCCATATTTAAAATTGTTTGTCTTTGTGTTACAGAGCCATAATAGGATATATTCTGGATGTAAACCATTTATCAAATATGTGTGTTGCAGGTACATATACTCAATCTCTAGCTTGTTTTTTCTTTTTTTCATATCCTTAAAAGCGTGGTTTACAGAGAAGAAAGGTTTAAATCTTGATGAATTTCCCAAGTGTTTTAATGGAAGAGTAGCTCCGTGTCCTAAGAAATCCTTGCTAAGACTAAGGATACAAAGATTTTCTTATTTTTCTTTCTACAAATTTTATGGTTTTAAGTTTTACATTTAGTTAGCTGTATGATCCATTTTGAGGTAATCTTTGAATCCTATTTGAGATAAGGGTTGAGGGTTCACTTTTTAGAGATATCCAAATTTTCTAATACTACATGTCAAAAAAATACCCTTTTCACATTTTAATTACCTTGGCACTTCTCTCTCTCTTCTCTCTGTGGTATAACTATATGTATATTAGACTGTTTGATATTGTTTTACAGCTCTTCAATACTCTTTTTTTGAAAAAAATTCATCTTTCTCTTTGGATTTCAGTTTGCATAATTTCTATTGACCTTTCTTTAAGTTTACTGATTCTTTCCTTCACCATGTCTCCTGATCAACTTATCCAAAAAAAAAAAAAACTTCTTCATTTCTGATATTACATTTTTATGTCTAGGACTTGTTTAATTCTTTCTCATAGCTTCCCTCTCTTCTGAGATTCTCCACCTTTTCTTGCATTTCATCTTTCTTTTATATGAGAACCTTTAACATATTAATCCCAGCTATTTTAAAGTCTCTGATCATTTTAATGTCTGAGTTATCTCCCTTTCTAGTTGTTTTATCTTAACAAAAGTTTTTTATTTTTTGTAATTTTAGCAATTTGAATTAGCATATAATATTATCCCACTGTAGCTTTAATTTTCTTATAATTTTAGTTGAATGTTAGACAGTATTTATAAAATGGCAGTTGAAAATAATATTGCTACCCAGAGTCAGGCATACTCCTTCTTCTGTGGGGCTGTTGATATGAGGGATTGAGTCAATCTTCTTAGTGGCTAATACCATTAGTACTTGGTAGTGGGTTTGGGTGGGTTGGGCTCATGACTGCTGTACTTACCTTCAGTAGACTCCACAATTTCCCCAATGGTAGACTGAAGTGACCTTATACTTGGTGTGGCTTGGTGTGCAAGAGGGTTTTTCTCCATGTTTAAGCTCCATCCTTAGCTTTCAGCAGACCATCCCTTCACCATCCCATGCTCCACAACAGGGATTTCTCTCGTGTTTGTGCTCATCTTGTAGCAGCAAATGGCTCTCCCTCAGTGTGAGGTGCAAGTGAAAACTGTGGTGGTGGTGGCAACTTCTTAGTTCACCTAGTCCAGCCCTGGTCTTTGGCACATCTTACCTGTCTGGGCCTTGGGACTGGAGCTCTATCAGTGTCCCTGCTCCTCTTCAAGGCAGCCAATCCCCGCCTCACATCTGTGTGGTGTCTTAGGTGGTAACAGACCTCTTCTTTGTGTCAGTGACGTATCCTGAACCTCTGTAGCAGGCTTTTGCTTCCACTTCTCTTCAAGAATCAGTGGAGTTTTGCTTGGGCCTTGAGGCTAGTAAGGTTTTTTGCTCCTCTCCCAGTGATTGAAAGTTTTTGCTCAGTTGGAAATAGAGTTCTGGGAAGTGGATGGAGTTTTTTGTCTGTGCCCCACTAAAGGGAGTACTCCCCAAGACCAGGGGCCTTGGCCCCCATCTTTCTCGTGATCATCCATTGCAGTCCCATGAAAGGCATTTCAGAGGGAACTTGAACGGCTCCTAGGGATTCTTTATTGCAATGCTAGCCCACACTTGCCCTTTAAAAATTCATTACAGCTATTTTCTTATTTCTGCTTTTAGGATAGCCAACTCTTCCTACCGTGCCCTGCCAAAGGTGCCGGTTTGTGTGACCCCCTTCTCCTTGCAAGGGTATGTCACTCATGGTGGTAAATTTAGTTCACCTGTTTGTCTTGTCCTCTTAGCTCTCTATTGGGCTCAATATTAGTATGATTTTGCCGATTTTGCCACTTTTTCTTATTGTTAGGCTGGGAGTGATACTCTCTGTGGCTTTCTGTATCTTAAGTGAAAGCAGAATGATGCTGTATCTTTCTGGGGTCGCTGGTTTAAAGGAAAAATTTGGTTGTAAATAAAAGTGCCAGTCAGAAATGAATAAAAATGGAATCAAAAGAAGGTAGTAAAACTACAGTCCAAAACGTAATAGGAAATCTGAGAGGATTTACATTTTACTTATTTTGGGGGTTGACTCTATTTGGCATTCTTCTTTTTTTCCATCTCAGGAAATGCATGACTACAATACCTAGTAGAGCTCAAAGGAACAGCTTCATTCTGAGTTCTGGGGTAAAGGAGAGAGGAAGATTTGTTTCTTCCTGTCACAACTGCCTTCATGAGAGGGAGATAAGAAAGAGAAATAGATGGAAAAAGTGAGAACAAGACAGAAAAGGTGCCCTACAGAAGTTTGTATCCTCTCAGAAAAGAGGGCATAAAACTCAAAGCTTCTGAAGAAGGCCCACTGATGTCCATGAGACCAAAGACTGTATCATCCTCATTCCAGACAGAACTTAGTGACCCCTTGGCCATCTCAGGAACAGTTGCCTTTACTTTTAGCTTAGACATATTAACCTTCTACATCCTTGCTACTCCAGGATGGCTCAGGGACCAACAGGATCCGGCCCACTGAGATCTTGTTAGAATGCAGAGTCACAGGTCCCGTCGCAAATCTGAGGAGTTGGAATCTGCATTTTAACAAGATCCCCAAGTGATTCTTGTGCGCCAGAATGTTTAGAATGCACTAGCAGCAGTATTTTACATAATCACTGTTTCTATTTTTCTTGTAGTCGGCTGTGCTTTTAATAATGAGATCAAAATCCTTCAAAGTCAAAATATTGTGAAGGTAACTCTACTTTAAGCATAACCCATGGTATAGTGCACAAAGTTAAGGCATTAAATGTACTTTCTGGTTAAATTGTTCAACTTAATTGAACAATTATCATTGATATGCATATTTAAAACTTCTTATTGTTCAACTTCCTCTTTGAGCTTTGTGTTCCCAACATTCAAAAACCTTGACTTTTTCTTGTAGCAGAGATTTTTTCTGGTGCTTCCACTTACAAAAGGATTTCTTAGACATACAGCTGTGGTTTGAACTTTGTGTCCCCTCAGGACCCCACCTCAAAAAAATTCATGCATTGAAACTCAACCCCCAAAGTGATGGTTTTAAGAGGTGAGGGTCGTTGCTTTGGGAAGTGATTAGATCGTGAGGCTGAACCTCTCAGGAATGGAATTAAAATCCTTATAAAGAAACCTAGGGGAACTTGTTTGTCCCTTCCAGCACATGAGGACACAGTGAGAAGGCTTTTTCTATAAACCAAGAAGAGGTTCTTCACCAGATGCTGAATCTGTTGGGGTTTCAGGCAGCTATCTGGGTCCTTGGTTCTTAGAGTGCTATTGGTTGAAAAGTGACTTGATACCCCCAATTGGCAAGCATGAAACAAAGTTTATTGAGAAAGAGAAAAGTAGTCTTATAGAGTAAGAAAGTTTATAAGCAGGATAGATTTGCCAAAGACAGTAAATGGGCCTCCATGGCCAAGGCAAGTAGACAATGAGGCAAAAGTTACGGCCAACGGTTCTCTTTTATACCACCTGGGTCAGGCCTACCTTGCGGTTCAGAGGTCACCATGGAAACCAGAGTCTTACTGCAGATTGGGACCTCTCATGAGCCTGTCTGAGAACCAATGGCAGTGTGTGGACAGCATGATAATTAGTCATATGTCTGCTCTAGGTCATTTTTAAGACTGTATGAGAGTTGTTAGGCTAGAGAGTCTTTTAAATCCTTCTAGGGTTGACATGCTAAGTTGATTGGCAGATTGGTAAGATGATTCCTCCTCCCTAGGTGTGAACAATCACTTGGGACAGAATTAAGTTGGGCAGTACAGAGATGGGGGCCTGGGGTTTCCTCCTTTGTCTTTCTTCCCCAGGAGAGAAGTTCCTAACTAACTACTTAACAGATTTCCCTGGTGCCTTGATTTTGAACCTCCCAGCCTCCAAAACCAGGAGAAATGAATGTGGTTCATAAGCTACCCAGTCCAAATGAACCAAGCCACCTATGAAGCCTGCCTCCCTGGGACAATTCTACCCTTACCACTATCTTGGTTTCAGCTTAAGAAATAGATTGCTATATGAAGCCAAATTGATGCTTCAGAACCTGTCCCACAGGGTCCTACCAAGGTTCTTACCAAGATTCCTCAGCTTTTTAATCTTCCCAACTTTGACTACATTGTAGATTGTGATGTAATGACAAGAGTGTGCTGCTGAGATGTTAAGTTTTCTCATCTTTCAATAGGGCTTAATTTTAGATTTATCCCAATTCTATAGTTATTCTCTTTCCTTTGATACCATAGAAAATACTAGCTGAAACTACTGGATTAAATCATCTGCTTTCCACTTATCTTGCCCTTCAGTTTTAGACTCAGGTATTTTAAGCCCCTTGCCTTTCCCCTCTTAGTGAAAGACCTGGAGTCAAAAAGCTCTGGTAATATCATCAAATTGTTTTTAACATATCTTGTTCAACTTGGGACCACTACATATATGTTCCCAACAGGTAATCAGAGAAGGGCATGAGGTCATGCCTTCCAGCTCAGTCAGCCCAGGCAAAAAGTTCTCCTGGTTGCTGTGGCCAGCAAATTCTGCTTTAATCTCAATGCTACTGGCTGCAAGGGAATGGGGGAAATGTATCATTAAGTTGGGTACATTCCTGCTGCAAAAGCAATTGGGGCTGAGTTTGCTATGGATAGAGAACCAAATGCAGACATCAGACCAGCAGGGAGCTAAATCTTAGCTTTATGACCAGTGGTGCTGGGTTGGAGAATGAGCTTAAATTATGAACAGGTTCAGCTCTGATTAAGCCTCCTATTACTTTTATTGCTGAAATCTTCTTTTGTGGAAAAGACAAGTACGTGTTGCTGAGATCAGAAATAGAAAGGAGGGTGCTGAGCTATCAGGTACTTGGTCTCAACAATTCAAGAAATCACTCCCTCAAGGGGGAGAGAAGGAATGTAGTGAAAGGTAGGAGTCACCTTCCAGTGGTTCCAAGAAGACAAATAATTTTATTTTATGCGCATAGGCAGGAATTTTGGGAAGGAGAGAGTGACGTTCTCTGCAATAATTGTTATGATAGTATGTACGTGTGTGAGAGTGTGTATGATTGTTATATATAATTCCAAACTGAGACAACTAGGTTATATTCATTACTTTGCGTGGTTTTCTCAACCCCTGCCGGTAGTGACCTTGTAGTGTGGATAGGGATCTGTTATGGTAGCTAAAGAGAAAGAATTCATGTGTGTGGAAGTTGTGATGCCCTTGTAAAGGAGATGGGCATGAACTACTTATAGATCTTAAAGTCTGTTTGGAAGGGCAATGGTCTCCAGGCAGCTCTGAGATTGGTTTGCCACTGGCTTCAGGGACAAGCACTCTGCATTCCCATTGTGGGCTCCAAGGACCTCCAAGACTTGTTCCAGGTAAAGAGGAAGGGTGAGTCAGGGTAAATAAATAGTGAGGGCCATAGCTGGGAGACTTTCACCTGTTTCAGAGCCTCCCTACAGTATCTTCATTAGAGCTGTCTGTACTCCCCATCAGAAATCAGCACGTGAGCAGGCACAGGCCAGGCGTTTGCTCCTGTGATTTCACATTCCCTGCACCAGAGGAATGTTTGGTGCAAGCACACTGGGTATGCAGCAGGCTCTGGCCTCTCCCTGTGTCCTTGTCATCCTTGCCTCTGGCTATAATGCTGATCTGAAAATGCTTAAGGACTACACTGGCTCCCTACACAAGGCTTAGCCCAGGAGTTTGAGTTGACAGCTAATTGTCGTCACTGATTGCTTTGCTGACAGTGCTTTGTGGCTATTTTGGTTTTTCTTGAGAGTTCCTTAATTAGAGAAAATGACATCGTGTGCTGTCCAATCAGCCTCTTGTTGGATATTATTACATTTGTAGGAGAATCAGCGACATTTGGGTTTGTTCCTGCTAAGCTGGTATGCAGCTCTCGGCCTGCGTCACACACTGTTTGGAAGAACAGTGGTCCCCAGGCAGCTCTGAGATTGGTTTGCCACTGACTTCAGGGACAAGCACTCTGCATTCCCAGTGTGGGCTCCAAGTACCCATAGAGAAAATGTCCCACTGAATTTTATGCCTCACAATGGCCATTGCTTTGATAGAATGTTAACTTTCCTCTCTCCAAAATATGATATTTCTGGATTGCTTTGACATTTGCCTTTCTGGCTGACATGGAGAGACCGTTTCATGTTTCCATGGGAGGAATACATGTATGACCTGGGTGTGACGTCTACTAGTAAAGCTTTAGAGGTGACATCCCATGTAGTATAGTGAGATCTTAATATATCGCTTTAACTAACAGGAAGAATGATCTTAAGTTAGAAAATATTTTCAGTTATAAAATAAGTTTGAAGAGTTTTACAACTCTGAACTTCATAGAATAACTTTTAGTAGGTGCTTTTTAGGTAGCAGTCCCTTCTGAGGCTATGGTTTTGAAGACTTTGTTTTGGAATCACACATACATACTCCATGTGTTTGTTTACACACAAGCTAGGTATGAAAAATTTAAAAGTAAGATTATTTTTCAAATGAGGATTGACACGTTAATTCTTTATTTCTGGCACTAATTCATTTCAGCAAAGTTTTATAGAGCCTTGAGGACTGCCTTTGAGCTTACCAAGGCCCTCAAGAAACTTACATCCTAACTGGGAAGTTAGTATTCTCAAATGGAACCTCGTGTCTTCCTCAAAGGATGTGTGATTTTTTTTTCCCTGGAATTCTTGGTGTTGGAACAGAGAACAAAGAATGTAGGATTGGTCCAAGGTTGGAAAGACAAAGGACAAGGATATTGAGGATTCTGTGGAAAGTTCATAATGTTCTCAGGTTGGGCCTAGAAGGCAGGGCGGCTAAGGGTGTACCTGTGTCTATGTGGTGTTGGCCATGAAGGCGGAGAAAGTGGCTAATGGATACGGTTGGTGGGTGGACACCAAAAGAGGACTCCATGAGGTCAGCAAAGAAATGGAGAGTGGGTCATGGGCAAGAGAGACAGGACAATGACTATTGCCTATCTATTGCCTATGTTTTCTGTGTGTCTGTCTTTGCCTCCTCAACTAAATAAAAAAGGGCCAGGCATGACATTTCTTTTGTGTATCCTTCAGGTCTTGGTTCAGTGTGATCCTCAGAGTGCATGCTTTAAAATAAATTCTGAACAAATTAAGCTTGTTCATGGGATTTATGCAGATCACTTAGTTTAATTATCAAATTTCTTTGACCTACATGAAAGGTTGAGAAGCTTGTTGGTTTGTGTGTGACAGGTCCTGATATAATCTTACGTTGGCATAAACCCACCTGCATACACCACAGAAGAAGAGGAAGTCCCCAGCTAACAACTGCTCATTGCTTTCAAGTGAAGGGAATTTGCTTTCTTGAGTGGAGACAGTTTAGGGCAGGCATCCTCAAACTACAGCCCATGGGCCACATGTGGCCCGCTGAGGACATTTATCCAGCCCGTTGGGTGTTTTTGCCACTGCTGCCTGTCCTGCTTAGCAGCCGACTCATCCTGGGTCCCACAGTCTGGCCCTTCAATGATCTGAGGGACAGTAAACTGGCCCCCTGTTTAAAAAGTTTGAGGACCCCTGGTCTAGGGTGATTTCAGAGGGTCTCATGTGCTAGTAAAGATGAAAATGTTGTTTCTTTCTGAAGTTTGACTGTTCTCCTTTTACTCTGGATGGTATTACAGGCGAAGTGCATTTGAAGGCCCAAATGAGCAACTTAACCTTCTTTCTGATCCTCTTCCTGTTCAGCTAGAGATTTACCTTTTTCTTGTGATTGGATTTAACCATTGTGATCCTTATAAAAGATTTTCATGATTGACATTGCAGCAAAAACTAGGAGGAAAATTTAGTTAAAAAGAAAATAAATTTGAAGAGCTCCAATTTTGTGATGGCACAATTACTTCCTATTTTTGGAACTTTTATAATTAGCCTGCTCATCCTTATTTGCCACACCCTGTGAGTGCTTTGGAATAGTGTCTTATATTCATCTTGGTGATCGTAGTGGGGCTTTACAATTGTCTGTGTACCTGAAGTGACTGTGTCACGTGTCCAGTGCAGACATACCAGCAGGCATGCAGGTGTTATAAAAATGCTTATTTTCTCAGATAGCATTCTAAAATTCCTCAAAGTGTATCCCGACCTGGCAGACTTGACCCAAATGGTTCAAATGGGGTTACATGGCATCTAAAGACAGCCCTTAGAAGCTCATCAACTTCCCAGACAGAAAGATGGTAAACTGCTCCAACAGAACATTTTCTACCTTACAGGCTTTAGAATAAAAACTGTATTTATTGGAAACAGCAAATCTGATTTTTGAAACTTCTCTCAAGCATAATCTTTTCTAAGACATTTGCTGAAAACTGCTCACTGGTTTATAGGCTCCAGCACTGACTCATGGCAGCTTTTCTTTCATCTCTGATCTGGAAGTTTCTTTTTGAATAAAATAAGAAATGCGAATGACCCCAGCCAAGAAATCCCTCTCAATGTCAGAAAAGAGTTGCAGTAACTAGGTCTTCCTGTTTATTCAGAGAGACCTAAGTAAAAAAAATGGGTCTGCCATGAGTAAAATGGTAGGCCCGCTTTCTTCACAGGCAATATCTCTCCTTCTGACATAGCTCTTTGATGTTAATCTAATTCTCATTAATTGCTAAATGCAAAGCAACAGAGCTTAGATCTTTGAAAGGACTGCGTTTTATAAAATCTTATTGTCTGAAATTTCTGCTTAATGGAAGGGCCACTGGGCCACTTGCTTTTTTGTGTTAGAGTTAGTACACAGGGACTGTTTAAGTCATTAATTTCTACTGCTTGGCATTTGTATAACACTTGGGAGTATTCAAAGAACTTTTGCATCAACTGTTATTTGATTTACAAGGGAGTAACAACGCCTGTGAGACAGGGAGAAAGTTTTTTTTTAATTTCCTGTTTTTACTATTATTGTTCTTGTTGTTATTTGAAAGAGAGGATTGTTGAGGGTATAGGGGAGCTAGAACTTTACCTCTTCTCTTTTAATTTTTTTCTCCCCTGGGCCTGAGAATTAAATAGACATAAGACAGATGAATAGGAGGCACGCATACAAATTTATTTAATACAAGTTTTACGTGGTACAGGAGTCCTGGTAAGGAAACAGAGACCCATAGATTAGGTCAGAGTCTGTTCCCATATGCAGAATTGGCCAGGTTGTCAAAATGTGACAAGTCAAAAGGGCATGAGCTAGGTAGTTAATGTGACTTTCGTTCTAGGGAGGCCATCTTTACAGGGACATTTCACTTCCTGATTTTGATTTTAAGAAACAGAAGGAAGGTCAGAATGATCTTGCATGTGCTGGGTTTTGTTTTTTTTTTTTAAGTGTCTTTAATTCAAAATAGTCAATATGCCAGAGCAGCATATTTTGGAGTGCCTTGGTAGAGTGCAGTGGAGTCATAGCTCACAGCAACCTCCAACTCCTGGGCTTAGGCAATTCTCCTTCCTCGGCCTCCCAAGTAGCTGGGACTACAGGCGTCCACCACAACACCTGGCTATTTTTTGTTGCAGTTTGGCTGGGGCCAGGTTTGAACCCGCCACCCTCAGTATATGGGGCCGGTGCCCTACTCACTGAGCACAGGCGCTGCCCTAAATTCAGTTCTTACCAGGAGCAGACTTAGAACTAGACCCTGCTCTTCCTATTCCTAATTCAGACTTGGGATTTCCCCATCATGATAAGACAGGATACCCAGAAAAAGTAAGGTCTAAGAGAACAGAGGTCTTCTCAAGGAGACCCCAAGGATACACCTGCAAGGTCCTTCTAGGGGTGACTCAGCTCTTAGGAATTTGCAAAAACTTCACTTCCTGGGATCTGGAGGTGACACTTGCTTCCACTTCTGTGAAAGCCCATGATTCCCTAAAAGCCAGAGCCCGCTTCTCCAGCTAGATTCATACTGACCAATGAGAAGGTACCTGTGAGCTGGAACTTTTTGACTGGGTATAAAAAGAAGGCTGAGCCAGTCTGGGAGTGTGGCCATTTTGAATTCTTCTGTGTTGTTGCCCCGCTGGCTGAAATAAAGCCCTTCCTCTTTTAGTCATGGTGTTTCAGTGCTTGTTCTCTCCACTGGGCCTCGTCTTCCTGCAACAATGATAGGTGTTGTGAGTATGGGGAGGGGGAGCCCATAGCTTGTTTGAGAATTATCTGTTTACTTGTCTGTCTCCTTGATTTGACTTTCAGCTCCTGAAGACACAGGTACTCTTATTCCCTGTTGGCTCCCCAGGGTCTAGAACAGTGCCTGACACATCATAGGTACTCTATTAACACTTTGGTCAAGCAACGAGCAATCATAATGCCAACACTCTCACCTCTGCAGATCCTACTCTTACACATGCCAATGGCATAGCAAATGCTGAATAGGAAAAGATGTCTAAAATAAATAGGCAAAAATATGGGCACAGAGGGGGAAGTGAAAGTGGTCAATGAGTCAAAAGTACTGGGTGAAGGATACTGACTACTGCTATAGGAAACTGCAGAGGAAACTTGTAAAATAGCTCCTGCCTTCTAGGGGCTCAAAGTCTACTCAGAGAAACAGAACACCTGCCATGAAAAAGGAGAGGAAAGTCACTATGAGTTAGTTGGGTTGGCTTTACCCTGTTGGAAACTGCAAGTTGGGGTGGGGGTGGGGACACTTGCACTGCAAAAAACCTTGACCTTAGAGTGAGGAGGAAATGGAAGAACTCTACTGTCGTTTTCATTGTGTAGTTCTATAATTACCTGTACCTACGTAAAAGTGTTTATAGGCATGAAACTAAATTCAGTGACTGGTCGAGGGATGAATCATTCTAATTAGCGGGACTAGAAGGTGAACCTTGGCAAAGCTTTGTTACCTCAAGTTCGGTTCTTGTTCCCAATGAAAAATGAGGACAAGTGGTTTGAAGAAAAGAAAAGTGAAGTTTGCTGATAAATGAGGAGGATGATAGAATCTCATCTTAAAGAACCATCATCTTCCTCTTGAGCAGAAAAACAGAGTTTTACAGGGGGTTTTTCCAGCTTTGGGCTGTTGCAGAAAGACGAGGCTCAATGAAGAGGAGCACCCAAACACTGTGATTAAAGAGGCAAGGTTAATTCAGCCAGCAGAGCAAGGCACAGAAGAATTCAAAATGGCCCCACTCCCGGACTAGTTCAGTCGTCTCCTTTGTATCTCCAGTCAAAAAGTTCCACCCCCTGAGTACCTTTCTCATTGGTCAGTTTGAATCAAGCTGGAGAAGTGGGCTCCAGCTTTTATAGAATTGTGTGGGCTTTCCCAGAATTGGAAGCAAGTATCAGCCTCCAGGAAATTAAGTTTTTACAAATTCCTAATAGCTGAGTCACCCCAGGAAGGACCTCACAGGTGCATCCTTGGGGTCTCTTTGAGAAGACCTCTGTTCTCTTCCAGGGGTCCTCAAACTTTTTAAATAGGAGGCTAGTTCACTGTCCCTCAGACCATTGGAGGGCCAGACTATAGTTTAAAAGGACAGGCAGTGGTGGCAAAAACACCCGGCGGGCTGAATAAATGTCCTCGGCAGGCCCCATGTGGCCCACTGGCTGTAGTTTGAGGACGCCTGTTAGACCTTACTTTTCCCAGGTATCCTCTATCAGGACTATTAATGTTTAACTGTAGCATCTCTGGTGAAGATGATCTTGTGACTTCTGCCAGAATAATTCTGTTGAACCATCTCCTGTGGCTTTAGATACTAGCAAACAAAGAACACTCCTCTGCCCCTCTGATTACTGGTCTTGAGCAGGAATGCAGGTTTTAATTCCTCAAAAAGGATGAGGGGTTTTAAAGACACAATTCAGAAAATGTGTTGCCCTTTTCAGACCCTTACTTTAGTTACAGCTTCATTTGGCTCTTTGTTTAAATAGTCTAGTAATTATACCATAATTTAGCATCAGTAAATGATTGTTTCCATCCTTATCTACCAGAGCTAATGTTTTCCAAGTCTTTTAGAGCTGTGCTTTCCAAAATTCAGTCCTTAAACCATATGCTTAAATATCAACTATGGAAATTCTGATTCCATGGTGTCTGGGAATCTGCTTTTTTCTCTCCTTATTAAACATTTTATTTTGGAATAATTTTATATTTATAGAAAAGTTGAAAAGATAGTACTGAGAGTTCCTTTACTTCCTTTACCCAACTTTCCCTAATGTTAACTGTCAAAATTAATAAACTGATATTGGTGCAGTATTGCTAAATAAGCTATAGACTATTCAGATTTCCCCATTTTTTCCACGAATGTCCTTTCTCTCTCTAGGATATCACTTTACACTTAGTCATCATAGTGCCTCTTTTTCCTTGGATCTGTGATCATTTCTTCTTCTTTCTTTGAATGTGCATTTTTAATGAGGTTGTCAGACTAGAAGTCAGCACCCATTGCTCCTCAAAGCCAGGGCAAACTCTGGGCACACCTGGTGAGCATGAGAAGCATATGCCTGGAGGAGTTTCCCTGGCTTGAGTGGCAACCTTGTGCCCCTATCACCGAGGAGCCCAGCAGCATGCAGAGGGCACATGGGAGAACTCTGGAGAGAATTTATGAAATTTCACAAGGCACTGTTTACAGGAGAGTAGGCAGGGCTAAGGGGGGAAAAATGAGAATTGTTAAGTCAACCAGGAACTGATGTGACTCTCCTGGGGAAGGGGCAAATGGAGTTGGGGCCCCCACCTGGAGCGGCAGTCAGAGACTTGTGGTTGGGGAGTCAGACTCCACCCTAGCTGTAGCTCCGCAGGGTAGGGGAGAGCAGGGAGACAGACTTGGGCTTCACCTCCTCTACCCCAACCTCCTGCTAGTGCCTCTGCTAGGCAGAGCTCAACAAGAAGACAAGTCAGGGAACAGACCTTACTGTTCTGGTCACAGAGGAAGGAGGGAAGGGTGGAGCATTGCTCTGGAGAGTAGGGAGGGGTTGAGGTGAGAATAACTAGAACTGCCCTTTTCAATTTATTTATTTTTTTTGTTTAAAAGATATTTTTTAGAGGCAAAATCTCACTCTATTGCCTGGACTGGAGTGCAGTGGCATGCTCATAGCCCTGGGCTTAGGCAACCCTCCTGTCTCAACCTCCTGAGTAAGCAAGACTACAGGTGCACACCACCACACTCAGCTATTTAAAAAAATTTTTTTTCTAGGGACTGATTCTGTACTGTATTGCCTAGGCTGGTCTCAAATTCCTGCCTTAGGCTCCCAACATGCTGGGATCATACATGTGAGCCACTGTGTTGTTGCAGGGAGACAAGGACCAATGGAGAGAAAGAGTACCCAAACACCATGTTTATCAGTGGAAGGGCTTTATTTACTGGCTGGGAGCTTGCAGCATAGAAGAATTCCAAGTAGCCATGCTCTCCAACTGGCGTGGTCTTTTCCTTATTATTGATAGTCAAAATTTCCAACCCATACATACCCTTCTCATTGGCCAGTTTGAATCAAGCGGGAGATGCTATTCCAGCCCCTACAGAATTACAGGACTTCACAGAACTTGGAAATTTCCAAGTTCCAGGAACTTAAGTTGACAAAGTCCCAAGAACTGAGTCACCATGGAGAGGACCCTGCAGGAGTATCCTTGTGGTCTCCTTGAGAAGACCTGTTCTCCTAGACCTCACCCTTCTCAGGTATCCTCTCTGCCTTAGGCCTAAAATTAACTTAAAGCAAAATGCAGGAGAGATACAGTGGTTAGTAAATTGTCATTAGATTAAAATTTGTGCTCAGCTTATTAATTTATAGCTACTGTGTTATTAGAGGTTCATTGCTTAATTTTTAAAAAGGAAATCCAATCAAAACTTTATGTTTTGCCTTGAAAACTGTACAGTTTATCAACTTATTGCTAATTCAACGAATTATCCTTTTGGTGGGTTAATGACAGAAGGAAAACTGTAGCTTCCAGCTAAATACACAGACATGTGGACTGAAGAAAAGAAGTGGCATTGGAGATACTGTCTCAGAATGGATAATGGGTTTGCAGGGCCAAAGGACAGCTTCCCCTTCCCCCTCTGTATGTTTGCTGAAAAATCAGCCTACAAAAGGCAGATCAATTGGAGAAAAGGCATACAGATTTACTAATGTGTACATGGGGAGAACCACAGAGTGATTGCCTAGCCTCTGATGGGGTTTAAAGGCTTATCTACCATCCTGGCAAAACAGGTTATGGGAGTGGGGAGAAAGGGAATTCTGGAGGGGGGGGCAATAAAGGATTACTAGGGAGGGAGAATGGGTCGGGGACTAGAGAAGAAATTGTTCATTATCTTGTGAAAGGGTCTCTTCAGGTGTGGTTACATTCTTCATCTTACTGGAAGGGGAAGAAAAAAAATTATTCTCTTTCATAGGTCTAGATCTTAGACAGGAAAAGGAATTTCAACTTCATCCTGAGCGTTGGGAAGGGTGGAGAGTCTTAGAGCCTTCTTCTTCTGTTTAGTATGTCAGAATGCCATTTTGGGAGTTTTGGTTTCTGAGGCCCAACAGATTTTAAAAGTAATGTACAATACCTTGTAAGATTTGGATAAAACAGTTTTCTCTATTTGTTACTCGGCTTTAGTTTTTGAAAGAAGAGATGATTACCCTTTCTGCAGTATAGCAAATCAAATTCTAGAAACTAAAGAACACAATTCAGAAAATGTTCTTCATTTTTTTTCTTGTAGTTGCAAAGGAATAAGAACTGGAATGGAAAAGACCTCATATTATTCAAGCATTCAGGGGACTTATGCAGAATCACTAGTCTTTTGAAATGGACTTCGATAGGGTTTATCCATGGTTTGTTTTTATTTTATTAATTGATGGTGGGTGTGGATAGATTAGATATTTTCCCCTTCATTTCAGTTGAAGAATTGAAGTTACAAAGGAGGAGTATGAGCTGGGTTTTGCATTTTTGTTGACATTAAATGTGAGTTTGCCAAAATAGAGGCTCCTTGGAGGCTTGTTTCGCTCATGCATACTTTCCATAGACGTGGGTCTCCTTCTGGGCCTGCTCATCATTGTCAGCCAGAGCAGGACCACTTCTTTATCTGCTTTGAAAAGTGATTGCATGAGGGTGTTGACAGGAAACAGAATGTACCTTAGAGGATTTGAATGAAGAGAGTTTAATGAGGTTGTTGTGGACCAGTGGGCAGGATTACAAGAATAGACAGAGGGTGGTCTGGCACTCAGCAGTGAAAAGTCATCGTCGTCTCTGGGCCACAGGAATAAGAGGAGCCAGGAGCGGGGTCCACTGAGGGTTGTAATCATGGAGGAAGGGCCACTTAGCAAAGCCGTAAAGGGACAGCACCCTTTGCATACCTTCCACCCTCCCAACTTTGGCTAGAGTCTCCCATTAGTCAAACCCAACAGGACTAGAGGGGAAGGGAGTGTTGACTGCATGGGGCTGGAGGTGAGGTGATATTATAGAGGGGAGGTGAGGCGTAGCAGCAAAATGGCGCATTGCAATTGAGACCTGTGAATTATTATGTGTGACATTAGGTTTGGAGGAAATGCAAAATAGATGCATTAAGTTAATGAATAAATTAATATTTAAAGAGCCTGTTTTTATTGCTTTAAATTGACTTACTACACGCAGCCTGAAGTTAGATGTTTTTGTGCATAAAGGAAAACTCTATTTGCTGAAGTTTTCTCAGCCTCACTTTATGGTGAGAAAGGACTGAATTTGACCTCCAAGGACCCTGAGAGACAGGACCAGCATCGCTTGTGTTATTGGTTGCCCCAACTGGCATTTTCAGAGTTAAAAGTGGCTGTCATAGCCTGTATGCTCTCATCGTCCTAATGGGCTGTTTCTGTTGGAGCTAAATGTAATTACTAAATAATCATTTCCAGTTGTTCATTGATTATTTGTGCATGAATTATTTAATGAAAACAGACTCAGATGACCTAGTGGTAGTAAAGACTATTTCTGGGGGAAAAATATTCACTGTATCCCCTGTGCCCCAGTTGTAGGTTTCTTGAAAACAAAAGCAAAGCAACAAAACAATCTTGAATGCTTTGGGGAACTTGAAACAAACCTGGTTCCAGGATTGTATAAGAACTTCTGGTGTGTGGTTCAAGAAATAGAGCTTAAAAATAGACCAGTTGCAACAGTTTTAATGGCGGAACATGAAAATGTTTTCCTTAGCAGGGAGTTTTTAGTGAGTAACAAAATAGCATGCTGGGAGGATTGCATTCCTGGGAAGAGAAATTTTTGTTTGATTTTCGTTTTCCTGGTGAACTACCTTTCTGAAATGCTTTCCATCACATCTTTAAATATGATGCAGTAAAAACTTCTCAGCCTCCCGTTTGCTCTGATCTTGCTGTCCTATTTAACTCAATTTTTCTTTTCCCTATTTGTAATGCATTCTTGGGCAAAGCTATCTTCCTTTAAAAGGCTCCAGAATAAAAGAAAAATAAAATCATGCTTTTAAAAAATATCATCCAGTTACGATGTGGTGGCTCACGCCTGTAATCCTAGCATTCTGGGAGGCTGTGAGATGGGTGGATTGCTTGAGCTCAGAAGTTTGAGACCAACCTGAGCCAGAGCAAGATCCTGTCTCTAAAAAGAGGCGGGCATAGTGGCAGGCACCTGTAGTACCAGCTGCTCGGGAGACTGAGACAAGAGGATTGCTTGAGCCCAAGAGTTTGAGGTTGCTGTGAGCTATGACACCACAGCACTTTCCCGAGGGTAACAAAGTGAGACTCTGTCTCAAAAAAAAATTATCTATTCATTTATGCCATGCATTAGTTTACACAGTTACTACACTGGGCTGTTTCCTTTGTTACCCAGCCAGGAAGAATGCCTGGCCTGGCTTTGTCTTTAGCTATACTGGCTGTTCTCTTTTTAATATGAAAATGTTGAGTAAAAAGGTCAAAAAATGGTCATAAGGTATTCACTCTAGTGGTCAACTGGCTTAAATAAAATTTGAGGGTCTTTGATACTCAGAGCTTAAATGGGTTTAATTGAAATTTTGAGCAAAGGTTAAAAAATATTTATTACATCTATGATAAAAGTGTCATGACTTTGAATAGCTGGAATCAATAAGCTGCTCATCATCACTTCCTTTAAGTTCATACCAAGACCTCTTTTGCTTTCATGACTCTGAACTGTGCAAGCTATTAGAGCCGGTGGGTACTGGTTAATGGGACTCTCTGCTGGCTTGCTTTAACCCAAGTTACGAGCTAGAATGTCATGAAAATTTGCATTAGCACTGATGTAAAGATGATCTTGTCCTTTGCTACTACTCTTCCTGTCTGTGTCAGGATTATCTTCCAAATCACTATGGTGGCAAATATTGATGCCTCTTTGACTCTGTTATCTTCTGTAGTCCCTTGAGTTCAGTTAGTCACCATGGTTATCTTTTCTAGCTTGGTAAGAAAGAGCCATTTCCTTTTCCACTGTTCCTTCTGTGGGCAGGGACCTCCCTACTTATCAAAGTGACCTCCAGCAAGTCTGCCTGTTCATAGTATCTCCTGTTCTTGCCACAATAGATTTCCTAGATGATCACATTTATAGGATCTGCCTCTGCTTAAGAACCCTCAGCCAGTTATTAGCTGCAGAATAAAACCCCTGTCAGTAATCAATGAGAAATTAAACTTGCTTTAAAATAGCATTCTTAATTCCATAGTTTCAGTTTGAGGATAGCTCTTTAAGATACCCAACTTGGCAAATGACACATAAACAGTCCCCTCATGGCTTCTTGATATGGCTGCTCATAATTTTGAAACTGTCTATTTAGAATTATCTTCAGAAGTCATATGTTACGAAGCAGAAGAGCCTCATTACTCAAGACACAATTTATTGGATGCCTGCTTAGTACCAGACGCTGTGCCAAACCCGTGGCATACCAAGATGTGGTAAAGCCCCCCAAACAAAGACTACCACAGTCAAACAAAGGCTTATTAGCTTGCTGGAACAAGGGAGAGAATGTGGGGGTATTCCAATAGGTGGAAGTTAAGGGAGAATATCTGTAGAGTTTGCAGGGCTGGAGTTAGTCAGAGGATACTCTGGGCAGAGATTGGTCAGAAATTTGTAAACCAGGAAGTTGCTGGAACAATCAGTGTTATTATCTTGAGGACACATGACTTTGTGTGAAATTATCATTAGATCCGTTTGTCTGTGGTCTCATTTAGAACATATGTGTCTGAATGAGCAGGTGTTAAGAGTCTAAATTTAGTTCATCTTATATGTCATGGTTTGATACAGTTTTTTGGTGTTGTGAGTCATAATACAGTTATGCAAGTTTTGGTTTCTGTTTTAATTTTCAGTTCTTTTCTCACATCTTGGTTGCCAGCTGAACTGGTTTTTTCTTTATCAGAAGAATAATGACACTTCCTCAAGAAGTTCTCAGACTGGGCTATTATAATATAATTGGACATGTGCCATAATAGAGGTATAAATAAGGTGTTAGGAAGTTCAGAAGAAGCACACTAAACTACCATTTTGTTGAAATTCTGCCATTTACAAAGCTCTCCATACATCGTGTACTCGTTAAATTACATATGTTATTTTATTCATTTCCCAGCAATTTTGCAATAATAAAGACACATAGATGCTATCCCTATATTATTCTCATTTGAAAGCCCCAAAATTGAGATGCAAAAATATTAAGTAACCTACCCCAGGTCACCCAGTTAACAGCCCATAGGACTATTAAACAAACATTTGCTGGGTGCTGTCCTCGGTACTTTATGTAAACTCCACAGTAGACATTGGAAGTAGCCACCACTCTTTAGCCTATTTCGCTATTGAGGGAACTGAGCCTGGGGGATGTGAACCGACTTGTCTGAGATCACAAAGCCATGTGGTCTAGAGGCAGGATTCAGATGCAGGCATCATGGCTCCCTGGGCTGTGCACATAACCGCCTTGCTGTGCCTCTTCTTTTTGGCCCTTGTTGGAATCTCACATCTGTGTTCTTAACTGCTGTGCTATTGTGGGCTCTAGGAGTAGCTGACAGGAGTAGCTTCCCAGAGGGTTGACATGTGGCCTGGGGGTTGGCAGATAAATGGATATTTCTGGATGGATCAGAAAGAGAAGGCTGTGATATTTCATTCAAACAAAAAGATACTCCCCTTCTCAGACCTCATTTGGCTCTGAGTGAGCATTGCGGTCACAATGAATCCCCAAAGGAGACAGATTGCCAAAGATGTTCCTGCTGAAGGCAATTCCAGAGGAGAAGTTCTAGAAATGTGTTCAGCAAAAGAAACTTTAGGAAAAGTGCTGCCTAGGGATATTCTTAAGGCAATTACTTTGAAGAACATAACACTCATTTTAATGTCTACATCCTTGTAAGTTAAAAAAAAGTTACTTCTTTCAATCAATCTGTAGTCCCCAAGAACAGCATTTATGTATGGAGTGCTGGGAGCTGATGTACATTTAATTGTCACCATAACTCCATAAACAAGGTACTATTTGATGTCCCAATTGTATATTTGAGGAAACTGAGGCTCAGAGGACTCGAGGGACTTTGGCAAGTCACACAACAACAGACGGTAGTCAAAATTTCAGCCTAGTTTGATTCCAGAGCTTGTCTTGCCACCCTACCTCAAGAAGTCTATGCCTTTCTACCTTGTGAAAATATAGAATGTCCCAAACTCAACAATTCCACACCAGGGAGAGAGCCAGGGGCAGTGGTGAGACCAAAGGGGCGACTCTTGTTGGAGTTCCATGCCCCCGTTCTGTGTCAGACCTGCTCCTGCTGCCTATTGGTGGAACTTACTGCTTTAGTATAGTCTCCTCACTCCTGGTTACTCCTTGATACTAAGAGGGACTCCAAAAGCCAAGGACTGACATTCTTGGTCCCCCTTGGGCCTTGGAGCTTCTCTCAGCCTTCCTGGGACATGGGCTCCTCAGCCTGTTAGCAGATGTAACTGTGTTGACCTTTCTACTACCAACCTAGTGGTTTGCTTATTTCACTAATGATGGGTGCCCTGTTAGAAACTGTGGGCCTGAAAGGTTTCTGATGACAACTGATGGTGTGTTTTGATCTGGGGTATGGCATTCCAAATTTTCTCAGCACCAGGGAAAAGGTGGTGGCAGCAAGTAATGACCCTGGGCTATGCATTCCAGAAATGAAGGCAATTATTTGTTTCATTTTTTTTTCTATAAAGTGACTGTGTGGATGATTATGTTAATTGATTCACTTAACCTAAGAATGACTTTCCCCTTGGCCCTGTGTTTGTCTTTGCCATTAGTGTGGCTGATGAAAGCCTCACCTGATGAGTTAGACTGCCAGTGTCTGAATCCTGATTCTTTGGCTTATTTTGGACAAGTTATTTAAACTTTCTGTGCCTTCCTTTTTCAAATTTCAAAAATGGAAATAATGAGTACCTATCTTATAGGGTTACTCCAAAAGTTAAGCAAGAGAATCCTTAAAAAGCACTCAGCACATTACTCAGCCATACTAAGAACACAGTACATGGTAAGAATAGTAAATGTTGAGGGAGCACCTGTTTTGTGCCAGGCCTGGGCACTCACAGCTCCCACATGGACAAGGGGAATATCACCCTGGAGTTGTGCAATGCAAGGACCTTGTTGCTGAAACTGCTCCGAGCACTTCTTCAGCATTAACTCTTTAATCTGTACAATAACTTATTATTATTCCCATCTATTATTTAGGCACAGAGATATTAATGGCTTTGTTCAAGGGTAGCCAGCTATTAAGAGGCAAAGCTAGGATGATAGCCATTCATGTTATGCTATGGATTTGTCACAAAACTCAGGGAAGATGTTCATTCTTTTGTCTTTGTGTATTTTATTTTATTTAGTTTTTATTTTTTTTTGAGACGAAGACTTACTCTGTTGCCCCAGGCTAGAGTGCCGTGGTGTCAGCCTAGCTCACAGCAACCTCAGACTCCTGGGCTCAGGTGATTCTCCTGCCTCAGCCTCCTGAGTAACTGTGACCAGAGGCATCTGCCATAATGCCCCACTAATTTTTCTATTTTTAATAGGGATGAGGTCTTGTTCTTGCTCAGACTGTTAGGCTTACAGGTGTGAGCCACTGTACCTGGCCTGGCCTTGTGTATTTTAATATTTTTAAGAATTAATTTAGGTTTTCAGCCTAAGTAATATGAATAATTTTTGTGGGGAATAGGCTGTGAGGTGGCAGGGTCCCCCACCACCTGAGAAATGCTCAGGGAGCGACCCCCAACCACTTCCCCTCCTTTAACAACATTCTTTTCACTTGCCAGAAGTCACGTAGCCCATTATTATTAGCAGACACACAGTTTTTCCTCTTTAAGGTTGATCTCTACTCCATGTGGTAAGATTTATGCAACCTTGTTAAGATATTGTATAAATAAAGCTGTTTCCATGTTTGGTGCTGACGGCAGTCATCAGCTGCGTCGGCCCTCTCCATCCCAGCTTATCCTTTGTCTCTTGTGTGTTTTGTGTCCCTCTTCTTCATTTCCCACCATTTCCACTCAGGTTATTTCTCCTTCCTTACACTGGGTTGTGAGAATTTTAGTTTAATAATAGAAAATTCACGAAATTTACTTGACCTTTACTTATTAGAATTCAACTATATGTCGTTAAGGCCATGGAGGGAAGGAGGAAATAGAGCCCAGGGCGAGAGAGAGAGAGAGAAAGAGAGAACGTGAATGAGAACAAGCCCATTGGACATTGGAATAGTACCAGCACTTCCATCTGCCTGTCCACTTGCTCAGATGGCTTCAGTTCTCATGTGACTCATACGTGAGCATGTTGCCACATGGAGGTTTAGTCATGTATTTTTCATACAATATGACCCGTAAGTGAAGCCAGCTACTTTATCTGGTGCTTGAACAAAGAAACAGAGATTCACTCCAGTGTCAGAGCAAAAAACTAGCTGGGCTGGAATCCTTGAGAAGTGACATGGCAAGTCCCCAGTGAGACATTTTCCTGAGGGTTTTCAAGAGGACTATCTTCTTCAAGAGCCCACATTTGCCCTGGATGGAGGTCAGTGAGTGACTTTCTGAAATGGTTCTGTACTCTCCATGGCTACTGCCTTGGCAACAGACAACCTACAAAAAGCACCTGCAGATTTGAGTCATTTTTCTCTGGTGTCTTTGACTGTCTGCCTGCCCCCCACCCCTTTTCCTAGCCAGCCCTTTTGTATGTGATGGTGACATCAGGAGCCTCTGACCCCCTTGGCCCTCCCTGAACTCTCTTGGCTCCTACCTGCTGAGTGGAGAACTCAGACACATGAGTCAGGACTGCTGATGTCATAGATAACTCTTGCAAAGTTGGTTAGTTTTCTCTTAAAATTTTATTCAGGAGTTCAAAATAAGATTTGAAGGTTGAGTTTTTTGTGTTAGTGGGATACAGTGGAGATAGATCAATGTTGACTGTGTTGTTTTTCAAACTCGCATCCTATGTGAAGCTCTAAGGGAGCCTCCTGGGAGCAAGGAGCATTGGTGGTGCTGCCAGGAGGGGTCAGGAGCACGGATGACATAGGAGTTGTGACGAAGGCTGTGTCAATGTGTGGTTTCTTCAGCCTGCTACACTGAGGCGACTCAGGGCACTGTCAGAATTGGAAGAGATGAATCTTTTATATAAAAATAGAAAGCTGTCTATATAATATCGTCAAAAGATGATTCACCATGACCTCTACCACCCTAAGAAAATATGTCTTCTTTTCTGCTTAAGCAATGATTTCTGTCATTGCCATCCATAGGGCTAAATTAAAGCCATCCCAAAGTAGAGAGAGAGAACGTTTTGGTCTAAGACAGAGAAATAAACATGGCAAGATCAGCAGTTGGTGGCCTGCAGTGGTCAGTCAGAGGATGTTAGTTCATCTACATTTGCTGAAGGGAGTTTGTTCCTCAAATTACTTTTGTAATAGTATCCATTACTGAAGTGGTGGTGGGAGGCTGAGTTTAGGAGAACATTGCTCTCCCCAGTGCTATAGGGGTCTGTGACAATATAAGAATACAGAATCTGAATCAGATGTAATTCTTTATTTACTTTTCTTGATTGCTTTGAATTCATTAGGACTTTTCAGTAGAATGCTATTCCCCTTCCTTCCTCCATGCTAACCTCCCCTAACCCTCCATGGGTTAGTTATACCTCCTAGATCTGCCCATATTTTTTCTCTCAAGGATCTCATCACATTTCTTAAAAAATAACCTATTCTGTGCACTTTTTGCAAGTTGGGACTGTGACATAACATAATTGGTACCAAAAAACAGTGTCCAGAACATACTTGGTGCTCCCTTGTAGAATGAGTGAGTGAATGAATGGTATTAAGATGCTGTTGTGTTTCTCTCCTTTTCACCAAATTTTAAATAAAATCTGGGCTATTTCTGCAGGGTATGTGGCAGGATCACCCAGGCTCTCAACAAAAGCACTGTTCCTGGCATTCTACTTACTGTCCCAGGCATGCAGGGACAGTTATTTAAAGAATCAAGGCATGAAAGGCTTTGTTAACTCTCTGAATCCAATTGTTAGAGAATGTGAAATTCGGAAAGCTTCGAGACCACAAGATGAATGTAAATGCCTTTTACATTTATTTCTGTACTAAAACTAAGGAGAATGAAAGAGGCTAGGACCAGACCTCTTTAACCTGGGGTGTGCAATGGCAGGTACCATAAACTCTAGTCAGTATGAGAGGCTTGGTATCTTAAGTCATTTAGTCTGAGGAAAATAAAGAAATTTTGAAAGCCAGGAGGAGAAAACAGGTATTGTTAGAAAAGCATCAACAAACAGGGTACAGGCTGCACAACTCCAAGGGCATAATATTTTCTGTGTCCTCTAAACTGAATAGAGACAGTTCTAAGATTAGTATGGATATTTTGAGTTTTTATGGTTTAATATTATATTGTTATTTTTTTCCAAGTTGTCACATTATCGTTTTAAACAAAGTCATATCATTCTATTACATTAGTTTGCTCTAATTTGGTTGGTTGCTTGTTGCCTTTTTCCTCGTGTTGCAAAATGTTGCCATGAGCATCTCTTTGTGTATAAAGTTTCTTTTCTCTGTTAGGACTAATCAGTACTGCTTGAAGGAAGAGAAACAGTTTTGTGGCCTGGATATCAATTACCAGAGTATTTTTCAAAGGGCTGTAGTGAATACACTGAAGGAATATTTTAGCTCCTTTTTTAAAGCTGTGTTTGGTTCATTGACATTTACCACTTTGTGATCATCTGTTCTTATTATAAATCTGCAACTGGGCACTCTAAATCACTCCCTCTCTATATCTAGCTGTGCAGCCCACAGAAAGCTGGGCTCCCATGAGATTTGACCACATTCAAAGAAACAGACAACAATCAAAATCAATTAGAAAAATTAATTCCGATCTTCATCGTGTTTCTCAAAGAACATCAAATGGAAATTCCTCAGACTACCTTCTTTCCTTTTCAATCCTGTCACACATTGCAGGTGCTTGACACCTTTCTTTCTCTTCACATTGTTAATCTCACTTTTGATTGGCTTTTCCATTTCCTCTCTGCTAAAAGCTACTGTCCAGCTCATACATCCAGCCATCTTCCCCAATGCCCAAGCAGTCTATATATGACCCTTCTTACAGCACAGACCCTCTCCTGGGAAACAGAATCTACATGTCCTCTGGGGGATTTCCTCACATGTAGACTCAGACTTCACACAATGGGAGAGTACCCCTGTAGCTAACCTGGCAGGCAAGAACGTACCCTCCTTAGAAGCAGGAGGTGTTGGGAAGACCATGCATTGTCATAGTTCAGTTTTGTCTCTGCCATAGATAATCACAACAGCAATGGTGATAACAGCCACACTTACATGTTTACTCCAGGCCAGGCACTGTTCTAAGTACTTTGCATGTATTGTCCCTGAATCTTTACACAATCTTACGAATTAACTTATATTGTCAACTACATGCTTTAGATGAAGAAACCGAACTAGAAAGTATTGTAAGTAACTTCCTGATGTCACAGAGTAAGGGACAGAACTGGGATTTGAACTAGGCAGTCTGGCCCTAGAGTCTGGGTCCTGAACTACTGTATTACACTACTTCAGTTTGTGTATCTACACACACAGACATATATATGTTACATCTGCTATATAGGTGTGTATGTAAAACACTATATAGGTTTTACATACATATGTATATTTATAAAACATTATATAGGTTTTACATACATTTATATATATGTAAAATGCTCTATAGGTATATAGGTGTGTATGTAAAACACTTTCCAGATTGCCTTCATTTTATCAAACTGTAGAGCAAGAACTTGAAAACACAGTGGAGTGCCCGTTTCAGATGTGTTATTTCTTTTAATTAAAAATTCCCTTTTAAGGTGACTATGAGCTGTGTCAGTCTACCTGTCAGATCTTATTGATCTAGGCCACGACATTGCCTTTATTACTTCTTGTTATGAGAAAGGCCTATCTTGACAAAGTCAGTGGAAAGATGCAATTCGTCTTAGAATCTGGAATATCCATCTAGTAGAAAATATTTGCTGGTAGACTGACAGGAGTGATGCTGCATCTCAGAAAGAAAAGAATTGGTGATTGAAGTGGCTTTTTATCGATTTCTCAAGGAAATGCACACATCCTGCTAGTGTTCTGGGGTTTTTAAAAAAATTATTCTCATTTCTTCCTTTTTCTTTTTAGGGGCTTTGTTTTTAATGCATCCACTTTTACCTTTTATAATTTTTCTTTTGGATATGCTAATGAAGTGATCTGATTCACTCTCTCTGGCCCAGAGACAGTGTAGGATGCAGTGTTTCGGTAAGATTCCCCTTCTCCTTTGGAAAGATTGCTTGTATGTTCGATGCATGAACACATCTTTCTAGATGAAAAAAAAAAGCGAGAATTTTTTAGTTTTGCCTGAGGAAGAAAATGTCTAGCAATTTAGGTCACTCTTCACAGTGAAAATTGATTTTAAAAACATCAATCAGTTTTTCAGTTTGAAATACTGCCTATAGTCTGCCCTTCAAAGAGGAGTGTCTAGTGGGAAAAGGCAACAGTCCTCCAGTGTTTTTGTTTCTTGGTGGTTTTTTGGTAGTGGAAAGAATGCTGAGAGAGGAGCCCAGAGGCTTGAGGTTGAGGCCATTTATGTTGATTTTGGGGCTTATTACGTATCCTCTCAGAATTTCACTGTCTTTCCTTCACTGGAAAATGAAGATTTAGACTAAATAATTTCTACACCCTTCTTTATAAGGTACATTTCTAGGCTAGATATTCCATGATGGTGTGATTCCAGGGTCCCCAGGCATATGTCTGGAGCTTCCCTGCCTGGAGCATCCTCTCTGCTTCTAATACTTATATCCTAACTCCACCTGGTACAAGCTCAAAATTGTCCAATTAGTCTTTCATTAAGATTAGGAACTGGAGGCAGTGCCAGTAGCTCATTAAGTAGGGTGTTGGCCACATACACTGAGGCTGGCAGGTTCAAATCTGGCCCGCGCCAGCTAAAACAACAATGACAACTGCAATGACAAAATAAAATAGCCGGGCATTGTGGTGGGCACCTGTAGTCCCAGCTACTTGGGGGGTTGAGGTAAGAGAATCGCTTAAGCCCAAGAGTTTGAGGTTGCTGTGAGATGTGACACCACAGCACTCTACCCAGGGTGACAGCTTGAGACTCTGTCTCAAAAAGAAAAAAAAAAAAAAGATTAGGCACTGTTTAAAATAAAAATGTCCCTGGAAGGATCTTTATTAGCCATTTGCCGTAGTTATTTAGTTCATTTAGCTAATCCAATAAGGAGTAATTTAGCATGTGGGATATTCAAGATACTGAATTGAGCTCTGGATGGACATGGAGAGGCGAGGAGCCTTGGAAGGACTCATGAGATGTGGCCCTGCCCTCGAAGGACCATGAGTGGGCCCATGTGCATACAGTCAATGAGTGGTATGGATTATGAGTGCTGCATGAGTTTAAATGGAAGGGGGTTGCTAGTAGCAGTGGTGGGCAGGGAGAAGAGGCAATAGGCTCCCCGTTCTTTAGAGATCAGGCTTGAAAGTGACTTTGCAAGACGACTGACTGAATAAGAGATAGATAATGAGCCTATGGCTTAGCAAGAGTCACAGCATATAGGTGGGAATAGCCAAGGCAGGTTGGGAAGTGCAGTTCAATATGTAGGGAGAAGCCCTGGTACTGTGAAAGATGGACCAAGGAAATCAGACTCAATGCAGTAAACAAAAGGGAGTGACTATTTGTTCCTGAACAAGGATGTGACATGCTTTGGGTGAATTTTAGAAACTTCCTGTGGCAGGGGTAGGAAGAAGAGTTTCAAGAGGAAAGAAAGAACCCCTGAGGCTTCTGAGTTTCAACCCTCATCCCTTGGATGTTATTGAGTGGGTGTTTTGAAAAATCTGATCTGATGGTCCTTCCAGGAAGAAATGTTGAGTATAAGTAATCTTGGCAGTCAAAATGAGCATCTTGCGAAGAAAGAAGCAATGTCTGAGGGATCCAAAGTTAGGGGTGGGGCTTGGGTTGCCCACTTAGGCCTGGTCATCTGGTCCCAGTGATGTTAACATTACCACCTTTCCTCTTCCAACTTTTCTAGCCTTTAAAATTGAGTAAACTGTCTAACTCTGAAAGGTCACAGGTGCTTTTAGGGGGTTATATTTAGGTTTTCATAGTTTAAAAACATATGAATGCTATCACATCTGCCTCAGGTCTCAGTCCTTCATCCTCTCACTGGACGAGGACATACTTACCAGAAAAGTTCTGGCTTCTGTTGTTTCCTGAAAAATCACCCCTGATTTTCTTTTTAGGGGCTTAGCACAACAGTCATTTCTGTGCCTTACAAATCTCTAATCCAAATGGGAGGGCTCGTGTCTGCCTGAGTGGCATCTGCTCAGACACTTGGACTGGACTCGAAGACACATGTCCAAGGTGGCTCCCTCAGGTGGCCAGCAGCTGAGAGCTTGGGTTTGGAGGTGTCAGGAGGCCCGAGGTGAGGTGAGGGGGTCTGGTTCCTCTCCAGGTGCACCTCTCCAGGGCTTCTTGGCTTCTGTGCAGCATGGTGGCAGAGTTCCAAAAGTGAACATCGTGTGTGTGTGTGAGAGTCAGAGAGAGACGGCGAGTGCAAACCAGGTGGAAGCTGTATCACCATTTTGACCTGAATTTGTTAATAAGTTAACAGCACAGCTTCTACCACCTAGTCAAATGGGAGACCTGACTCACTATAGCCATGCCATATGCAAAAGAAGGGGAATTCAACTCCACTTCTAGGTGGGAGAAAGAACAGAGAATTTATCAACATGGGTTAAAGCTATTGTAGCATTCACTAATTATAGATTTAAATGTTCATAGGCCCACCTACTGCTAGAACAGGACCTGGGACAGGGCCAGACAAGTCACGTAGGTGAGATAACAGGGAGAACAGGCCTCACCTGCAGCAGGTGGACCTCCCCTCCCAAGCCACCAGCATGGAACTTCTGGTTGGATGGAGAGGAGAAGTAACCATCACCACTGCCCCACTAGTCTTATTTTTGGTCTGATCAGTCTCCTTAATTATTTTCTAAGGGCCTTCTAGCCAATGATATAACCTGTGGCAGGTCAGAATTGGAAACATGTGTTAGAGGTTGTCCCTTAGCTTTGATGCTGGTGTTAAGTGACAGTTTCAGCAAGGGAACCAGTGTTGGATTAGGGAGAGCACAGGGCTGACCTTGATTAGAGATTCTTTCAAGCTCTAATCAAGTAGATAATCTCTGGGGAGAACCTTCAGCTACATAGTTCCCTAAAACCATGTCTCTGACTGTGGTTTTCTCTCTCATAGGTCACTTAAAGGGCTGCAAGAGGCATTCCAGCTCCTGGGGTGTGGGATGCCTGAGCTCTCAGCAGAGGTGGGAAACTGAGTCTAACAGATGTGACCTGAGTTGATGGCAGGAACTCCCTGAGTAGAGTTGTCTTGAAGAGTCACAGAAATTGATCACCAAATAGCATTCTCTGTGATTTGAAAATCAAGAACTTTTCATTTTTGTTTTATGTTTTTTGGGTTAAATAAAAAAAAGACTCCCTTCACCTTACTCCTAAGGAAATTTTATCAAGAGAATGTTGCCATACTCTTGTTTTCTTTCAAATGGGTTCTGCATGACTAAAGTTACACTTGGAAGCTCCTGGCTTGTCTTTCATTTTGAATGGGGGTGGGGAGAGAATGTTGTTTACAGAGCCCGTAAGCCCTTTCCTATGATGGGAAGAGCATGCTTCAGTGTTTGCTGATCGCTAAGATTTCTGAGAGTTGGTTTTGAGTCATTTAGAAATAGTTGAACAATTTTCGTATTAAATTTCAGACACTTAAGAGGTTCCACATTTATTAGTCAGCTGTCCTCTAGAGCATGTTTTGCTTTTATTCTTAAAGACTTAGACCATTTCTTCTATAAATAATACTATCTGATGTCCTAATGACATATATTGTTAGGTATTTATTAAAACCATTTATGTCATGAAACCATGTGTTGGAAGGAGTCATGTCTGCACTATTAGTCTTGGAACTAGACTTTTTCTCTTGGATACAGTGCCTGAGATTGTGGTATATGATATTTTAATTAAGCAGAGGGTTTTGTGGGTTTTTTTGGCATTAAAATCTTTAGGAAGGTTAAAGAATTGGAAATGGAGAACTGTCTGAGAAATGAGTAAGCTGTTTTTATAAACAATATATGTTGGGGGGCTTAATACAGCCACACAAAAATCCTTTCCCTTCTTCCTTCTCCTCCTTTTCTTCTAAGATAAAGACACAAAGGATCTGGCTAGCCCACTCCCTGAGAAGTTCTTGCCAAAAGACCCTAACCTAATGAGCAAGCTGTGGAATTTGTCCCCCCACAGTCCCATATAGAAGTGGTCTCTAACTGCCCTCGGGGGCAGACACCATCTTTGCACTGTCTAGGTGAGTCACTCTCCCCTTTCAATAAACCTGGCCTGAGCATCTCCTCTGCAGCCTCTTCTCTGGGCTCCATCCTTTACACCTTTCAATACATAACTAATTGGTTTGTTTCCTCATCTCCTGTTCCTTAGGTGCTCATAGTTTGTAGAAACTGGAGCATGCTAGGCTGAAAATATTGTTACGGGGCCAGGCAGGAAAGAGCACACTCAGGCAGATAAATGAGAATTAAGGAAGACCTATTTACAAAGGGTAGGCTGGTTAGAGGACCAGGCAAAGGATGCTGGAAGCACCCTGAGGAGCCCCGAGGCCTGAAGAGGACTGGTGAGGGAACTAAACCTATGAGGGAGGGGTCACTAGGCAGGGGCTGTGCCTTTGGTAGAGGAGCACTCTGAGCAGGAAGACAGCGGAGGTGTGAACCCTGCCACTTCTCTTCTGTCTGATCACCTCCTGAGGCCTTCCCTGGGCAAACCCCCACCCAAACCCGGAAAGAGGCCAGAACGCCCATTGCTGCCCTCCATGAAATTCAAGCTTCTGGTGTATGGAGCAGAGTGGAGAAGGGTGGAGAGTGGATTTGAAGGGTCCAGTGGAAAATATCCATCACCACAAATAAACTCCACCCTATAGTTTTGGTTTGTTGTTTTTTTCACGAAGACAAGCTTATGAAGTAGGCCTAGCTGCCTGGTGAATTTAACATAAGTTTCCCTCTAATAAGATAAAGGTGAAAATTCAGATTACATAAAATTCCTCCTAAAATGTCATCAGCTGCAGAACAAAGGGAATTTGAGACTTTATATTGCTGGCTTTCTTCAGGACACGGATAAGGGTGGAGACCTGGGGTTCCCAGAAGAGGGCTGGGGGATTTGGAAAAACTCTTACCAAAGAAAAGCAATCTTATTTCTGTACTAGGAAATAAACCCTTGGCAGAGCTCCTGGCAGCATGTGGGGAAGAAGTGGTAACACAGTTAGATGGCAACACTCTTCTCTACCTGGTAGCATCAGGACAGAGCCCCAGAGGTGGGAAAACTGCTGTGATAATTGTGCTCAAAAGGGAGAGCATACTCTGAGAAGTATTCAGCCTGTATCTCAAAAATATATTTATCTGGTAGAATCTGGCCATTTGTGGGGATCTAAAACAAAGAGGGTCCGGTCACTGTCAGCCAATATACAGAGACGGGAATAGGTCTGCCAAACTTTGTCAGAAGGCCAGTGATTCTGGAGAACACTGAGGGTAGTCTCTTCAAAACTGTTCAGCTCTTCCATTTTCGTAACTATAGTTTTATATATACGTATTCACAGGAAAAATCACAGTCACCCCTGTTTTAAATAATAATCACATAACTCATTGACAATTTATTAAAACATTTCCGATTCAAAAGTTAATTTCCTAAATCAATCTTCCCAAAGACCACAATAACTCTTATTTTAAATAATAATCAGTATAACTCAGTGATAGTCTTTTACAACATTTCCAATTTGAAAGTTAATTCTTCGAGCACCTGTAGTCCCAGCTGCGTGGGAGGCTAAGGCAAGAGAATCGCCTAAGCCCAAGAGTTTGAGGTTGCTGTGAGCTGTGATGCCACGGCACTCTACCCAGGGCAACAGCTTGAGACTCTGTCCCAAAAAAACATAAAAATAAAAAAAAAAGTTAATTCTTAAACTGTTCAACATGGGCATCTTTAGGGTAGTAGTTAAATTTACAAAACAGTCAGAATGAGAGACAGGAGGTGAGCAGACCAGCTGTGTCCTGCCTGCCCTAGACTGACAGACTCCGTCTTATTCTCACTACATGTGCTTTCCTTCCCACTGTGGTTTATTTCTCCATTAAAAATGGGACTGTTCTATATTCTGCATAACCAATGGATTCCTGTAAGGGATGTAACATGATAGTGGAATGTCGAATTTTTTATGTACAAGAAATCATAGGAATTTTAGGCCGGGTATGGTGGCTCATGCCTATAATCCTAGTGCTCTAGGAGGCCCTGGTGGGGGGATCACTTGAATTCAAGAGTTCAAGACCAGCCTTAGTCAGACTAATTTCTCTGCAAAAGAAATTTGATAAGCATGGTGGAGGCATGCACCTGTAGGCCCAGCTACTTGGGAGGCTGAGGCAGGAGGATCATTTGAGCTCAGGAATGTGAGGTTCCAGTGAACTAGGTTGATGCTACTGCATTATAACTGAGGTGACAGAGTAAGACTCTCAAAAAAGACTCTCTCTTTTTTTTTTGAGACAGAGCCTCAAGCTATCCCCTGGGAAGAGTGCCATGGCATCACAGCTCATAGCAACCTCCAACTCCTGGGCTCAAGTGAGTCTCCTGCCTCTGCCTCCCAAGTAGCTGGGACCACAGGCGCCAGGCACAACACCTGGCCATTTTTTGGTTGCAGCCATCGTTGTTGTTTGGCGGCCCAGGCTGGGGATTCGAACCCACCACCTTAGGTGTACGTGGCTGGTGCCTTAGCCGATTGAGCCACACGCACCGAGCCAAGGCTATCGTCTTTTATAAGAAACCTAACTGCAGTGGCTTTCAATGTGTAAAGTAGGTCTGTGGTGTTTCTCATTCTGTCTGCCTCAATCCTTAAATACCACAAGAACTTGGTAGATGACAAGGTCATGGTGCTTGCTCAAAAGGAGCATTTGAAAGTACTTTAATTTTTTTTTTTGACTTTGGAATGAAGTTAATTCCTTCTCTAAAAAATAAGGATGTATACTTCTTTTTAACACTGGGAATTCATATTCAGTGAAGACTGTGTTTAGAGAAAACAAATGTTCACATCAATAGGTTATGGCCCCTGAAAAAGCCATAATAAGCAGATGTAGCCATATAAAGATCCACAGGGGGTGGAAAGTTTCTTATGGTCATTTTATTTGAAAGTCACCTTAATTTGTCATTGGCCTTGAATTCAAATATTCATAAAAGCAACCTCTGGGCAGGGGAATAACTCAGTAGCATTTCATTGTACTTGTTTAATTCAACCATGAGAAAAATTAATCCTTTCATAAGTGGCTGGTTTTCTGGATGACATTTTGCTGCTGAATTATTCCTTTTATTTTGTGATGGAAAGAAAAGTTATGAAGTGTTTTTAATTAAAATTTTAATCTTTTTCCCCTTCTTTAAAAATATGCGGTGACAGAAGACTATTTTAATTGGAAGAAATATTTAGCTCAATAAAACTAAAATATAACTGGGTAAAGCCAGGAAGTAAAATAATCAAGATCAGACATGTGAAGGAGCCCACAGGTTTCTTGTGTAATATATATTCATACAAGAAATTTAGACTGAGATCTGTAGTTTTGCAGAGTAGGCACTTAGGAATCCTGGTAATAAACCAATAGATAGGGCATTTTCTGTGGGCTAGGTTAGTTTGAGAAATAAAAGATGTTGTTACCTTCAAGGAGCTAATCAGATTGCAGAGATGAAACCCATGAAAAGTGATAGATATCCAAGAATGAAATGAGAGTTCAATTGAAATAATGCCACAGAGCTACATATACATATCTTCCAGATAAATGGAATCAGTAATAAGTTCTTTGTTCACAAAGAACTTTAGTTGGGGATTAGGGGGTTCCAATTTCTTGAACCCACTTGACCTGGCTCAGTGACTTAGCTGGCTGAGCTAGAAAGTTCGACTAAGGCACAGCAGTAATTGAAAGTAAAAATGAGTGGCAACAGAGAATAAAACTGGAGCAGCACAGGCAGAGTGAATAGAGAGCAAAGTAACTTGCACAAGTCTCAGGGTAACAAAGAGAAATTTTATTTAGGAAGAACAAAGAGACAGTTTAGAGCACTTCCAAAGTGAGTTGGAAAGTGGGTCCCTCTCACAAAGGAGAGGAGGTCAGAGAGACAGGGGCAAAGGCTGTGCAGGGGTACAAACACCCTCTCTATTTGAAATTGGCTGCAAGTCTTTCATTGGTCTCTCTGTGCCCCCAGGCAGTATTGCCCTTTTCTATTGGTCATTGATTGTCTCTTTCCATTGGTATTGGTTACCTAGGTTACTTCATACCCACGTTCTTATGGACCTTCCAGACTTCTTTGTTCAGCAGGCCAGGCTTTCCTCCCACTCTTGAAGCCCCTTTCTTAGTGTTCCTTTCCAGAAAGGTGTGTAGCAACTTGGAGATGGAACTTGGGTTGGGTTTTTAAGGCTGGATAGGACTTAGATAGACTTAGAGGACCTTCATTACGGCAGGAAAGTGAGAAACAATAAAGCTTATAGTGACCTGGGATCTTCATGGCCGTGTAATCTGGACTGTGTATGAATACCACCAGTGACTCACTCACTGCATTCACGGGTAACCTGTTCTATTTTTGCACAGCCTTAGTCATCAGAAAGTTCTTTTGTTTAGTCTTCAGGTTAAATCTATACCCGTTCCCCGCCCCCTTGAACTTCCATTCCAGTTCTTCCCTTGTAGAGAAATGTAAACCTCTCTTCCGTATGTGAGCCCTTGAAGTATGCAAAGAGGACAATTTTGTGTCCCCTAAGTCTTCTTTTCTATCCTAGTCCTTTCAGCTTTTCTTCATTTTTCATTGTTTCCAGATGCTTTGCTGTTTGGGTCACTTTTTCGTATGTACCTTAAGATCCTTCCTTCATCAACTTATCTTTTTCCTGCAAAGTATGGATTTGATCACACCCCTATTAGAAACCTTTGGCAGCTCTGCAGAGCTCGCAGAATAAAGGCAGGCTCCTGGTTCACCTGTGACATGGTTCCTCTTGGGCTTCAAAAATGTTTGTACCATGCACCCCTCTCTCACTTTGTTAAAATGCCACCTGCACCAGAAGATGCAGCAGAACTGTGACGTGGTGTCTTTCCACCATGCCATCCACCTCCACTTTTTCCTGTGAGTGGAGTTTTGTGGTTGTGCATTCTCCCTCTCCTCCCGCCCCCCTTTTAATTCCCTTTGGTGAGAGAGCAAGGCCTGAGTGCTGTAAGCACTGCCTCTCATTGTCCTGGCCACTGGAGTCATCCCACCTCCCTCTGTTCTGGCCTCAGCTTAGGGATGAGTCTTACTCCTCACAGCTGCCAAAGATTTGGCAGACAGGGCCACGGTCATCCTGTCTTGGGAGTGAGCCTGTAGGGGCCCTGAGGTCCTGCTGTCACACAGAGGCTACCGTGGCTGGGGGTTTCTGATTTTCACCACTCCTTGAAGCTAACAGAGTCTTTTGTAGCATCTAGACTGACTGGGAAAATAGGTTAATTTCCAGAAAGATAGAGACGAAGATCTGCAGAATCCGTCCTTAACACTCTGTGGATGGAGTTTTACTCCCTCCTTTCTCTTTGCTATTCTTGCTCAGTTTTACAATGATTTGAGCTGTTTCAGTCTAACTCAGCCACACTTCTTTCAGAATTCTGAAAGGAAAACTATACCCATAAATTCCAGGAAAAAGAGTAGATTGTAGCTTTGGGCTTTACTGAGAAAACTCAGAATGAATTCTGGTTTTTGTGTTATTTTAGAGCTGGTTGCATGGTTTCTCTGCAGAGCCCCTGTTCCATTCTGACGTTTCCCCAATTTAGTATTTGGTTTGCTATAAGCCCCATAACCTATTTTTTGTTCTCTGCATAGCACTTGTCATTTCCTGATATTTCTCATGTTTATTTGCTGATCTTTTGTACGCTGCATAAGAGTAGGAACAATGTCTCTGTCTGTTACTCTGTCCACAAGGTAGACATGCAAGTGGAATGCATTCTTCTCCACACTTTGGAGTAGGGTGACCGCGTTAGTCTGACTAGACTTTAGCAAAAAGATTTCCCTAGTATGAGTGCTTTCTGGAAGGCACCTCCTGGTTACTTACTGGTTCCTTGTGGTGGCTCCTGGTATTCTACTGCTAGTGGCCCGTCCTCACTCCTGGAATCTTCTAAAATAAAAAGCTAACCACTGCCTTATACTTCCCTGGGTGGGGGGGGGGGGTTGTTCTCTGAGAATTTCTTTTATTGACATGTGCTCCAAGAGAGAGATCTGCGTATTCTACCACATGACAAGTATTTTGCTCCCCATCTTGTTCATTACTTCTGGACACCTGGAACAACTCTTTGAATGACTGGAGCACAGCCTCTTATTCCCCAAGGCAGGCGTCCTCAAATTACAGCCCGTGGGCCACATGCAGCCCGCTGAGGACATTTATCTGGCCCGCCGGCTGTTTTTGCTACCGCTGCCTGTCCTGCTTAGCAGCTGACTCGTCCCAGGGTCCGCAGTCTGGCCCTCCAATGGTCTGAGGGACAGTGAACTGGCCGCCTGTTTAAAAAGTTTGAGGACCCCTGCCCCAAGGGAACACAGCATTCAGATTCAGGAACCGAGCTGTAGACAGTTCTACATTTCTATCTGCTTTTTACCAAATAGACTATTTTCCTTTTGAAAGCTTGCCTGCCTTCTTTTTTCTTTTCTTCCTTGTTTCCTCCCTGCCTTCAGCAGGCATTTGTTGAGTACCTACTATGTGCCAAGCCCTGTGCTGAGTGCTGTGGATTCATGGCACGTCAGATGAGCAGGATGCCTGCCCTCTCGTGAATCTCAGAGACTACCATAAAACCCCATCCTCACCACCCCCACACATTGTGCATGCTTTTGGTGAAGGGTTAAGTTGCACTTTGAGAAATATTGTGGTGTAGAGACTGAGTTGTGGAATCAAACAGACCTGGGCTGACCTTTCAGGTGTTCCATTTATTACTCAGGTTGGGTGACCTCAGGCAGGATAGGAAATTTAATTTCTTTTTTCTTCTTTTTTTTTTTTAATGAGACAGGATCTTTCTGTGTTGCTTGGGCTAGGGTGCAGTGGTATGATAGTTCATGGCAACCTCTAACTTCTGGGCTCAAGCAAGCCTCCTGTCTCAGCCTCCTCAGTAGCTGGGACTATAGACATGCACCATCACACCTAGCTAAATTTTCTATTTTAGTAGAGATGGAGTCTCACTCTTGCTCAGGCTGGTCTCAAACTTCTGTCCTCAAGGGATCCCACTGCCTCCCAAAGTGCTGGGATAATAGGTGTGAATCAGCACTATTGGCTGGGAAACTTAATTTCTTAAGGTTTTAGCTTCCTCGTTGGTAAGATGGGAAGATATAATAGTATTCACTTTCCAGAATTTGTGGGAAAATAAAATAAAAAATAATTTATATAAATCACTTAAGATTAGACCTGAGTCTTAATAAATGTGGGTAATGAGAATAGGATGGTGATAATCACTGGCAGCCTGAATGGAGCATGTGAAAATAGCCTGACCTTGGTTATGGTGGAAATGCTCTTCAACTTGATTGCTTGACCAAAGGATGATAGGCTCTGTCTAAATCAGCAAAGAGAGGTGGGGTGGAGGTAAACATAATTGGAATACATATGAGTACAGTAACCATATTTTTTGAGCTTGGAAAATCAGCCCACATAGTCTGACGAGCGTGCATGTATACCTCTGGGGAGGGACAAAACATTTGTAGCTGGGCCAGTGGTTGCTGTATGTATGGGACATGCATCTCCTGTGACAAAATGGCTACTGAGAAAAGATGGGGTTTACTGGGGAGGGGGCTTAGAGGGAAGTGGGAGGATTAGGAAAGACGACAAGTCTTTGCCTCTCGCAATTCCTGCTCTGTTTATGGGGACTTGCTCTTAAAGCCTTAACTTTAAGTAACTGAAGACCATTGTAAGTACCAGCATCTTCACTGCAGTAATATGCCCAGCGCTCTATGCCAAACTGGGGTGAAAATCCTGAGCATCACCCTCAGACAGGATTGCTGTATGTCATAACAGAGTTTGTTGCCAAAATAGGAGGGCAGGTACTAGTCTACAGCTGTCTGAGAACGGTACACCCCAGAAACTATCAGGCCAGAGTCAATGTGCCTGGAAGGACCCTGAAGTTGTCCCGAGTATTCACACCTGTGTGGCCTTTAATGGCCTATTAATTTGAGATAATGACAGAGCCACTAAGAGTGTCAGGGGCCACACTGCAATTCCTTTATTATTAACAAGTTTGTTACTTGAAAATCCAGCTAATTTGAAAAGTGGTTCAGTTTTAAATGCCTTTTAGCAATTTGAATACTTATCTCTTTGGGAAACTTAATAACAACAATGCCAACAAAAAATGCCCTAAAGGACAGAAAAAAATCTTTCCCACTTCTCTTAGAATACTTTCTACTTTTCAGTAGAGGTATCCAAACACAGTGGAGTGTGAATACTGAATAAAAATAGTTGAGGACAAAAATAGAAAGTAGAGACTTGTTCTCCTGGTGTGAGAACACATGTAATAATCACAATATTTTTCTTTTTTTTCACTGTAACCATTTCTGGGTAATGTTTCATGCTGGGCAAACAGTTATTTTTCTTTCTTTCCATTCTCTAACTCTCAACTTTTCCAAAGAATTTAACATTTCTTCTGTGTTTTTGTTTCTCTTTCGATTTAAATTTCCCCTAGGAAAAATTAAGAAAAGACCATGTTGAGATGACTATGTTCACGAAAAGCTGCTATTTCCTTGGCATAGTCAGGGTCCTTCTTCCCGCTTCCCCACACTGCCCCTGGCTGCTGATTCCCTCTTTCCTCCCTACTGCCCTTTGCCTTGGATGCCCTTAGAGCGTCAGTGTTTTTCCTGTATACAACTTATCTCAGTAGTAACTTGACAGTAAATTTTGTAGTCCATTCTTTAGTGTTGCCCTCCTTTGATAAGCTGTAATCCATAAGGGCAAGAGAATGGCCTGTTCTGTTTACCTGGACGTGTGCTGGGACTGGCCCAGTGCCTAGCACATAGTAGGAATTCAGATTACATTGTTGAATAACAGCTAATGTTCATTGAATGATAGTCGTCCTCCTAGAGAGAGAACCAACCTTCAAAATACTTGAAAACAAATCAATAAATAAATTGCAATTAAAATATGAAAAAATTATGTGTGAGATTTATATTGCATATAGCTTTAAGTTTTAATTTTATTTCCTTTCTTTTTTTATTATGGGTTATTATGAAGGTACATACAATTAGATTATGATTATTTGAGTTCGTAAGGTAAAGTCCAAAGTCTGAGTTGTAGTTGAGTCATTCACTCAGGAAGTGTGCCATATACCCCTACATTGTACCAGATAAATGGGAACCAATCAAGCCTCCTCTGCTCTTCTTGCATTTAATTGTGTTTTTCTCTCATGCAAGTCTATAGTTGGTCTACTATTTTCAGATTAGTGCTGAGTACATGGGATGCTTGTTTTTCCATTTTTGAGATACTTAGGAGAATGTTCTCCAAATCCATTTAGGTAAATACAAAAGATACAAACTCTTCACTTTTTTATGGATGAAAAGCATTCCATGGTATATGTGTACCACAGTTTATTAACCCATTTATGTGTAGATGGGTGCTCGGGTTGTTTCCATATCCTGCGTTTGTGAATTGATCTGCTATAAACATTCTAGTGCCATTGTCCTTATGGTAAAATGATAGTATTTTCTCCTGGGTAGATACGTAGTAATCAAATTGCAGGGTCAAATGGGAGGTCTACTTTTAGTTCTTTGGGGAACTAAAAGCAGTCTTTCCAAAAAGGCTATACTGGTTTGCAATCCCACCAACAGTGCTTCAGTGGACCCCTCTTTTTTTCACCCACACCAGCATCCTTAGCTTTGGAACCCTGTGATGTGGGCTCTTCTCACTAGGGTTAGGTGACATCTCAGGGATTTGCATTTCTCTGATGATTAGAGGTGATGAGGCTTTTTTCATGTGTTTCTTGATCATTTGTCTGTCTTCTCAGGCGAAGGTTCTGTTTGTGTCACTTGCTCATTGATTGATGGGATTGTTTGCTTTTTTTCTTGTTGACTTGCTTGAGCTCGTTGTATATTCTGGTCACTAGCCCTTCGTCTGACTTGTAACATGCAAATATCTTCTCCCATTCTGAAGGTTGTCTGTTTGCTTTGTTGATTGTGTCCTTAGCTGTACAGAAGCTTTTTAACTCCATCAGGTCCCATTTATTTATTTTATTGTTGCTGCATCTGACAATGGGGTCTTCTTCATGAACTCTTTCCCAAGGTGGATATCATTTAGAATTTTTCTCACATTTTCCTCTAGGGTTTTTTATCATCTCATACCTTAAATTTAAATCTTTTATCCAGCTTGAATCAATTTTTGTAACTGGTAAGAGGTGGGCCCAGTTTTAGCCTTTTACATGTGGCTATCCAGTTCTCCCAACACCATTTATTAAATAGGGATTTTTCCCCAGTGTGAGCTTTTGTTTGGTTTGTCAGAGATCAGATGGTGATATGAACCTGATTTCATCTCCAGGTTCTCGATTCTGTTCCATAGATCTATGTCTCTCTCTTTTTTTTTTATGCCAGTACCATGCTGTTTTGATCACTACAGACTTGTAGTATAACTTGAAATATGGCAATGTGATGTCTCCAGATTGTTTTTATTTTATAGAATTGGATTGGCTATTGGGGATTTTTTTCTGGTTCCATATGAATAGAAGAACTGTTTTTTCAAGTTCTTCAAAATATGATGGTGGTGCTTTAATGGAAACTGCATTAAATCTGTAGATCAGAATATGAAACTCTGAGAAAAGAAATAGTAGAGAAAAGAAACATTAACAAATAGAAGAACATACCATGCTGATGGCTGGGAAGAATCAATATTGTTAAAATACCTGTACTACCCAATGCTTTGAAATTTTAAGCCATTGCATACATCAAATGTTACAACTAATTTGGTTATGAACATTCGATTTTCTGAAAGTATGAACTGATTACAAATAAATTTGTTTACCTTTCCACTTCTGTGTGAGATAGGGAAGGAGTAGGTAGTTTTACTAAATTGAGATCAAGAAGAGGTTTGGGTTCCCAAGCCCAGGTCTCTCATGAAAACAATCTGAGAGATATGCTTGTGTATCAGACTGGATCCTGGCAGGAGGAGGCAGGTACTCTCAAACTGGTAAAATAATTCAAGGATAATTTAACAAAGGGATGACTTGTGCAAGTAAGGGTAGGATTTATAGAACTACTAAGAGCATGCAGCACCCCACCACTAGCTACAGCTGGGAGCCTTTATTCTCTCTAGGCCTGATGGGTCAGGAGATGGAGAATTATGGGAACCTCTGAAGGATAGCAGTGAGTCACCTAGCAGGCGGTGTGACAATGAGAACAAAGTATAGCTAACTCATAGCATCTTGACAGGGAAGAAACTAGGGAAAACAAACACCAACCCCACTATTCTCCCATTCTCTAACCTACTGCCAATGTTGCCTATTGGCATAAACTAGTCAACCAGAAGTTGGGGCTTGACATGAGGGAATAATGTTAAGCCTGTTCAGTGGCAGCTGCTAGCCTTAAAACCTAGAGGTATCACTAATTGAGTAATTTGTTCAGCAGGTATTTGCAAGCATCTTTCTGTTGGGTGTAAAAATATTTTTGGCACCCCCATTTTCCAATAGAGCAAGGCTGTATCTGTATGCCCTTCTTTTAGTACAGAGACACTCAAGGTGAGCAGTAGCACCTGGGAGCTGGGTAGATATGCAATCTTTTTAATCAGCATCTCTGGGAATAAGGCTCAGAACTCCATGTTTTAACTCTAGGTGATTCCTATGCATGCTCAAGTTTGAGAAGCACTTCTATATCAGGTGTTGCAAACTTTGGGAATGTAAAGAAAGACGCTTAGGGCTGTGAGTAACACACCCCTCACCAGTACACACAGTTTTATTTTAATCGTGGCATGTTTTCAAGTAGTCTTGTGAAATAAGGAAATTTCATTGGAGAAGTAGTTCTCAGTGTTTATTTGATCCCCTTTGAGCTGGGAGTTGGAGGGTGAAAGGCCAGTCACTGGGCTAATCCACTCAACTAAAGTAGTAGTAGTTTATTTTTATAATATTTCATTTGTATGTAATGTTCTAAGACTTAAGAAGCATTTGAAAACTTTTTGTTAAGATTACCTCTTGTTTAAATGTTCTGTGTTGTGGCATTTATGTGTCAATCACATCGATTTAGTATGTGGGGTATTTATATTTAGCACTTAGATAGATGCATATTTGTTTTACTTAAAAATATGAGCACTAGCTTATGGCTAGAGGTGCTATTTTCCATTTCCTGTTCTTTCCGGCACAGCTAAGGTGTTTTCCCATAGATGTTTCCACCCTGAATGCAAGTATAATTTCTAGAACAGCAGTTACCCCTTGGCAGCATGTCATTAGTTGTTTTAATATTGCCTATACTGTTTTGAACACAACAAAAATTGCAGAAAGGGTCATTGCATTTCTGCTTGCATCAACTTGTGTGTACAAGCTATCCATGTAGACATTAGGGTATTAAATAATTAAAATTGGAGAGAGGTATGGTTAAGCAGGCAGGCTTAGTGCTGTTCAGATCTTGGTGTGTGTGGCTTATACGAGATCCAAAGCTTGAGCAGTTGACCATCCTTCTGCATTTGCATGTCCTTATTTGTCAAGGGGCCATACTCATCTACTGACCCTTTATGTCATTTGAGATAGTGCAGCATTTTTATGAAGAAAGGGGTTAGGAGCAGTAATATTTTTTCTGGATGGGGGGAGTAAGACACAGACTTGTTTTGAAGGTTAAATTTATAAAGCAAGCACTGTTTTCTTAGTGTATTATGATCATAAAATTAGAAAAGTTTTTTTTTTTTTTTTTTGAGACGGAGCCTCAAGCTATCCCCCTGGGTAGAGTGCCATGGCATCACAGCTCATAGCAACCTTCAACTCCTAGGCTCAAGCGAGTCCCCTGCCTCTGCCTCCCAAGCAGCTGGGACCACAGGTACCCGCCACAACGCCCAGCCATTTTTTGGTTGCAGCCATCATTGTTGTTTGGCGGGCCCGGGCTGGGGATTTGAACCCTCCACCTTAGGTGTACGTGGCTGGCACCTCAGCCGATTGAGCCACAGGTGCCGAGCCTAGAAAAGTTTTTTAATGATGCTTTTATTTATAATGTACAGAAAATTTATAAAGTGGCAATTAATTATATAAACGAGTATTTTTTAGAAGTTGGCTTTTGGGGAAAATTATTGAGGGCAGGGAGGCATGAACCCATTTTTGGGGGCATAGTTGTTGTGGGACCCTGAGATCTTTGAATAATAAACTGATGAAAGAACTGAGGAAGTATTAGACTAGAACAATTATCAAGAGGGTAGCATTTATACTACTTAAGGGTCTTTAGAGAAGGAGGAGCATTTGATTAATCTCTGTGTCTTTTTCCATCTCAGTATTTGGTAAGTGACTGTCTTACGGTAGCTGTTCAATTAATATTTGAACTACAGATGAATTTGTAACTCTGGTGCTACCTGAGGTCATCTTGTTCTTTGATATATAAATAAAGGAGACTTGAACTTTGTCCTTGGTGCTCTGCAATCCTAGAAGCTTAGAGTCTCATGGGCACTCTTGCTCTGATTTCAGGTTGCTCCAGAGCTCTTGGTCACACATGTGGCTCTTTTCCTCTCTGACCTGTGTAAACTGGTAACCAACTCCTTCTTGGTTTGTCTCAAACAATTTTCACACATGGCATTTGTGTGCAGTGAACATTCCCAGTCATTCAGGGATACCTGTTGGGAGGCAACAGATACAGATTATTTAGGATTGAATATTAGTTTTGTTCTTAAAAATTCTCCTGGGGAGCATACCCAAGTCCTTGGGTGGGGTTTGTAACTTCCTTTTGGTGGTTCCCTTCCAGAGAATACAATATGGCAAAGATGGGGGTAGGGGAAGAAACAACTGTTATGGAGAAACCTGAACACTATCTCAGCCAGGCGATCACAGTGATCAGTTATGTTCAGAGTGCGTGCCCTTGATCTGATGTAGTGCAAATGGCACTTGACCTCTGTGGTCTTTCTTCCTAACCTCCCAAACTCAGTCTAATCTCAAGAAAAACAAATCCCAACAGAGGGCCATCCTATAAATACGCCTAGTCTAAGATGCCTCAAAACTCTGAAGGTCATCCCCCAAATAAGGCAACTCTAAGAACCAAGAGAAGTCCCAGGAGATGTGATGAGTAAATGCAAAGTGGGGTCCTGGATGGAATCTGGGAAGAGAAGAAGGATCTTGGGTAAGCACTAAGGAAATCTGCAAAAATGGTGGCCCCCGGTCTCATGTCTGGGACAGAAGATTTCTCTCTGCCCCTTTTCCTCCTCACATTCCCTGCCTTGGTGCTGGCGTCACCCTGCACATCACTGCCTGCTGCTCATTGTGTCTCTCCTGCTTTGGGGCCCCTTTAAATACCCCCATCCCTATTAATTTCTCATCCAGTTGCTCTCGAAGTTACAGCTGTTATCTCTTCCCACTGCACACATTGCCTCCGTGTGCTAAGAGCTGGTCCTTAGCCCAGATCTAGCTCACTTACTGCAGTCCTGGGAGACTCTGGGATCCCAGTCTTGTAGCCTGGCTCAGGACAACTGGGTTGCACCAGCTGGAGCATTGTTCACTGTGGAGAAGGATTTGCTTATCTTTCAAGCTTTATCTCAACGTTTATTATATGTTTATCCCTATAATTAATATTGAAATATTTTGAAACTACATATTTAGGTTGGGAAAAAGTAACTTCCAATGCAATGGAAGGCACTGAGGATACTTAAAAATGCCCTTAGTGATAAACCCTCTGGAGAGAAGTTGAGTTCACTCAGTACCAGATTTCACATTGGTTTTCGAACATCATCGTTCCTGCAGAAATTCTCTTCAGGTTGCAAAGGGGGTTCTGATCTGTGTTATTCTCATCAAGGCTGTCCTAAAAAAAAGAAGGGAGACAAGGGAACAGATATTTGCTCACACATTGCTGGAGTGGCATGTAGATTATTTCATTTAATCCTCACAACAGTATTTTGAAGTGGTTATTTTTATCCCATTTTTAGATAAGAAGCTGAGATGTGCATGTAGTACAGGTGATGAAAGGCCCGGCCAGAGTCTGGAGCCCATCTCTGCCTGTCCTGAAGGCTTAGGCTCTGACCTGGCCCAACCTTCTCACCAGCCCCTCCCAGGGCCTGGCATCATTAGAAACACTTGATTTTTTCCCAAGTCCTTGACTTGGGCTTTTATGCGTATCATTGACAGTATTTTCCAGAGGTAGAAGTTTTAATTTGTACATTGTTTTTTGTCCTCATCAGCATGATCATTATCATCATCTGTATCTATCTATGGTGAATCAGTGGATTCCTGTAAAGGGTTTTGTGGGAATCCACGGAAGGGCCATTTGTGTCTCTTCCCTAGTCTGAAGGCCTACCCTCCCGAGTGCAGAAGATGGCATGACGTTTTTGGGATTTATTACGTATTTTCTATGTCTTTTCCAACTTTTTCATACATGGTAGCTAGAAGATAAAGGCAAGATATGGCATAATTTGGGTTAGGTGGGCAGCCAATTAAAGAAAAATAGAGTCAGGAACCCAAGTCAGTCCTGTTGGGGTCTCGGGGTCTTTTGTTAAGCTGTTTCAGTCATCAAAGGAGGCAAGACTGTGTTGTTGCCCACTACACACCTGGTACCTCCTTGGACCATCACGTACCCTTTATACTTTGAGGGAAGAGGTGATGCTGCAAAGACAGCAAAGGTAAAGTTGAAGACTATGGTAGATGTGGATGTCTCATGCTTCGTATTAGTCAGTTTTGTGTTACTGTAACAGAATACCCAAGGTTGGGTGATTTCTAAAGAAGAGGTTTATTTAGCTTGTGAATCTGATGGCTGCAACAGCATGGCACCAGTATCTTCTGGGCCTCTGGTACTGCATCAGGAAATGCACAGAAGCAGATAGGTGGGTAGGTGTGTGCAAAGAGGTGAACCTAAGGAGGGACCCTGCTTTACAACAACTAATCAATCCAGTCTTGGGAGAGTGGGAGCTCACTCCTGTGAGATGGCATTATTCTATTCATGACGGATCTCTCCCCATGACCCAATACCTCCCATTAGTCCCCACCTTCCAACATTGTCACAGTGGCAATCAAATCTTAGCATGAATTTCAGAGGGAACAAGCTATATCCAAACCATAGCAGTATCTCTCAAACCCTTCAGGGAAATGACTTTTTGCTTTGTCGGGGTGGTGGTGCAGATTCAAACAGCAATGTAACAAGCAAACTTGATCCAACTTAGTCGATTTATGGGCTTCTTCAGAGTTTAAAAAAATCAATCCTAACATGTCTCTCATATGTATTAACAATGATAGAATAGAATTCTATGATATGTTTTCTTAGAAACAGCATCGTTTCTGTCAAATCACATGTTAAGTTTCAAACCCTGAAAACATAACAACTATAGAGTAACACTGCTAAAATATGTTTATCCTATGTAGTGGGAAGTCTATTTTGGGAGGTAGATAGAACTTTTTCTATTTGGGGCCACACAAGTTCTACAACATTTTGAGACTCTAAAATTTATCTGCTCTTCAGGAAGGAACAGGCAGTAGCAGTGATGGAAAATTTGCGAGGAAATATTTTTTTTTTTTTTTACAATACTATCACAATGCAATAGCACATAATGCAATTAAAGGATCAATGTGGCTGAAAAGAGGTTGGAAGGACAAATAGGAATCATCAGAAGCAGGTTAAATAAACGAATAAAACCTATACAAGTTTCCTTGTTAAGAAGTAAAAGGCATGAAAGAGGTCCTTATTACCTGAATTCTAAGTGTCTGGAATGCACAAACTGGAATAAGTAGGGACTTGGGCTTGGAAATGGTGTGTGGTAGCTAAGTTACTACACAGATAGATCAGAGACTGGACAAATCAAGTTACTAAGAGTCAAAGTACAGGCAAGTTACTTAATGTTTATAGAGCAGCATCTGTCTCCTCTTCCCACTCGTCCTCCTCATTACTATCATTTGTAGTTTTATTTTGAGAGCACTTTGGGGATTGGACCTAAGTGGCTAAGCCAAACAGTTTATGCTTTGTTTTTTCTATCTCTCTTTCTCTCTCTCTCTCTCACACACACACACACACACACACACATTATTAGATTTATTCATGCTTTCTACATTTTCCAGACCTGAAATAAATCACAGAGCTTGGACCTATTTATTCTACAGAAAGTTGAAAGTGGGAAATTATTCGGTCAAATCACTTGAAATTGTTGTTTTTGTAAGTCAAAACCAGCCAAATATCAGTAATTTCCTATGATTTAATGTATGAAAGTGTTTGGTAAATTCTAGATGTATCAAAAAACATAATGAAATGTCACCTATGATGTGGTGGTAGTTATCACTATGAAGCTTCGCACTGAAAGGAGTTAAAAAGTCTTTCTGAGGTTTGCCTTGAAATAGTGATCTTTTTTGCTGGGGAAAAGCCATCCCAAGCTCTCACACCATTAGAATTGCCTGGAAGTGAGAAGACCTAGGTTTTACATTTGTTGTTGTTTAAAAAGATCGTATTTGATTGATATAATGGGTACCCTCCTCCAACTTATGTCATCTTTCAGATTTCTTTTAGTCAAATGAAGTAAATATTGAAAAGCTATGAAAAGTTTAAAATTATGTTGGGTAACAAAGTATTATCATTACCAAGAGTGATTGAGATTGTTCAGAGACAGAAGAATATAATTTTGAATAAGAGAAACAGATTTCTCTGTTCTGAGTAGTCTATCCACCAGCTAATGCAGTCAGATTTCTCTCCTGAATGCTAGAATGGGCAGAGAAGAGCTCAGCTTAGATAAAAATGGAGACATCATTTAAATGGCACCATATTTTTTTTAATTAAAAATATCCTTAGCTTTGTGCTGAGAACTGCAGGGAACAAATGGTTCTGTATGTCACCAGATCTAATGGAGACAGGTGGTGTGCTCAGCTTTGCCCTGGGGGGTTTCCTTACTTGCAGAGAAATCCCCTGTTGCCAAATTCCAAGGTGGTTTAAATGACTGAGCCGAAGAAAGCTCCAACCTGCTTGTCCGCCTGTGAACACAGTAGAATCTAATCACCATTTATTCAGGTCTGGAGTCTAAATCAACCTGGGGTCTGTGAAGATGCTTAGATTGTATCACGTGACAGGTATGTTTTCACCAGGCAATGGAGCTTCAGACAGGCTGCTTCAGGAACATATTCATCACTTTGCTTGATTTTACATTTTAGGGTTTTGCTGAGATTTTATTTGAAGGGGAAATAAATTCACTGCTAGAATTTGAAGAGCACAATGTGAAGAGTGCACGTGCCATTTGGACTCATGCTTTTTTTTGTTTTTTTCTTTTTTAACCATGAAAGGGGTATGCAGGATTTGGAAGAAGGGGGTGGCTAGATGGCAGGCTTGGAGAATAAGACGAGAAATTCTCCGAGCACTTCTCTTGTGCCAGTTCTGTGTCATAACAGTGCTGGCCTTGTATCCCAGCTTCTCCACAGCCTCCTGTGAGGCAGGTGGCATTTTGACCCTTCTTAGGGACCAAACACTGAATTCCAAAAGCAAAGCCTTCTAGGCTGTGCCTTGATCTCAATCACTGACTTCAAAGAGATGACCTTTGTTTACCAGGACTTAGTACTAGACAATGAAATTCCTGCCTGGAAAAATCTATTTGTCATAAAAATTACAGATTGATCTCCTTGTTTGATCCAGAGAGGTTGCCCTAAGCTACAGGGTGCTTGATGAGGTGGAACTTAAATCTATTTTTCTTTTTCCTTTAAGCAAGATGAACTGTCCTTGGAAGTTGTTGGCCATTTGTTTCTAGCTTTTGTGATTTCCTCAGCTGGAAGCAAAACTGTATTCTGGGCAGACCCACTGGAGTAGTGACTTTTACACATAGTAGATATAAAGAAAATGCCTACTGGAGAATTGGGGGCTTGGGGAAACTTGGAGGTCCATAGATGGGGAGCGAACAGTAGCCATCTATTCTCCAAAACTTATACAGAGGTTAAAGCGATGGGCAGATCTACATAAGGTCACTTAAAAGGCGACCCTCCTTATCCCGCTTCCCTTCAAAACTCTTAACTTGTTCTCTTGATGGTGATCTGGATTGGCACTGCATGATTTGTCAGAGGGGAGGTTGCTGATGCTGGAACTCCCCTGGCCAACTTGCCTCGGCAGAGGGGTCTTGCTTGAAGATGGTTTTGTGAGAATGCATGATGTGTGTGTGTGTGTAGACTGTAGGAGATATATCGATGAGTAGCCCTAATGCTGAGGGAGTGAGGCTCGGAGAGAAGAAGCCCCACACTGAGCTCCCTTGTGGGTGATGGTACGGGGACCTTTTCCCATGTCCCTCACTGGCATTGATAATCCCCCTCAGCTTCTGGGTGGCCTGCTGGTGGGCAGACCCTGACACTGGGAGGCTGTATTCTGCTTTTAGCAGCACCACTGTGGGGGGCCACATGATGTAACTTTCCACTTCCTCCTTTGCAAATGGGCAATAACCCATCTGACTACTCCTGGGATTGTGGGCCCATCCAGACAAGAGGTCTCCAGGAAGAGACATCCTCACTAAAAGGGGAAATCATCTTGGAGTTATTAATATATTGTTTTAACATCAAAATGTGGTGAAGATGCACTTAAATGTTCCCTAGTAAGAGTCCTTGTATCTTTAAAATTCCTTTCAATTATATCATGCTGTTTGCTCCTCTCCTCTTGGAGAAATGAGAATTCAGCATACTTTTTTTTGCAGTTTTTGGCCGGGGCAGGGCTTGAACCTGCCACCAGTGGTACATGGGGCCAGCACCCTACTCCTTTGAGCCACAGGTGCTGCCTGAATTCAGCATACTTTATTAGCAGTTTCTGTTGTGGGTTTATAACATTGTTCATGATTCAGTTACTAAAATTATAAGGTTTGAAGGGTATAGTAAGTCCTATGTTATCAGCAATAGTTAGGTAAAAAATGGAAGTTATTTCAATTTAGTTTGTTCCAAAATCTTTCAGTAGCTGTTTTGAAAGGTCTATTTCTTTTCCCTTTTTCAAACATTCCAACTCCTTGTTATCGCAAACATAGTATATATGGTCGCACACACACACATTCTATACTCTATAAAATTAGGATCATATAGTACATAGTATTTTGTGTATACTGTTTCCCCATAGAACAGTATTTCATGTCATTAAGTATTTTCCAAAAGTGTAACTTTTAGTGGGTGCATTGTATTATCTTGTGTAAATGTGCTACGATTTATCTAAGTATTTTTTGACATATTGGCTATTTTCATTGTCATCATTAAAAATGATGCTGTGGTGAACACCCTGACTCATGAATCTCTGTGATGTTCTCAGATTATTTCATGAAGGGTGATTCTTGGATACAAAATTTTTGGATCAGAAAGTAGGTTTAGCTCTCTTCAGACCCATGTCAAACGGTTCTAGATGAGAATGAGAGGTTTGCTACATTCATGTCAACTGGGATACTAACCTTTAAAAAAAGGTTTGCCAACTTGATAAGTAAAAAATAGGTAACTTTTCTCTCTTTTTTTCTTTGATTATTATTGAATCAAACTATCTTATTTTATTGATACTTTGTATATTCTGGATTATCTAATAATCCTTGCTTTTCATCAGAATATTTTTTATTATTTCCAAGTGTTCTTTATATTTTAAGGATATTAGTTTTTTGTCTTAAACATTCCAAAAATTTTCCTAATTTTTATGCTGTTCACTGACATAAAAACTTTTTATTTTTACCTAGTCAAGTCTATCAGTTTATGCTTTTTGATCTATTTCATTTTAAAAGTAAAAAGTAAATATGAATAATGTGAAAATAGCATGGCACAGTATTGCTATTTTCTACAAAATAATTCAGGCATCAAAAAAATCTTTTTTAAAGATAAAAGTGTTTTTATTTTCAACCTACAATTGCTCTGTTATTATGCTCAGTGGGGAGTGGATGTTCCTAATACACTTCTTGGGAAAACTTCTGGAGTCACTCTTTCTCAGGTGTTCCCCATTCTGTGTGAAAAAAGTTTCCATTTTTATGAAATAGAAAGAAAGTGTTGCTAGACCTATTTTCCTGTGGGACACCAGTCTTCTGTTTCAAAATTAGGCAAATCCTTGACTATCTCTATGGGTAATTTAGATTTCTATAAATGTTTAGACATTTAGACAAATGTTTAGACATTTTAATGTGGTATTTGTGGAAGAGATTGGCTCACTCTTCACCAAACTTACATCCTTTTCCTCTGACCATACAGCTAAACACATTTCTCGGCCATGTGATTTTGGTTAGGTATGGCACGTCACTGGATGATGGCCAATAAAATGCCCATATAAGCACAAGTGATGTGCACTACTTCCAGACTTGTCCCTTAACCACACCTTGTACCACATCCTCACTCTGCTTTGGAAACCAGGCTGTGAAGTTGCTGGAGCCTCGGAAGGAAGGATCCTGAGACCCTGAATCATCACTAATTAGAACCTTGCTTTTAAATCTATGTAAGGGCAAAATTAACTTCTACTGGGTTAAGCAAGTAAAATTTGGAGGATTGTTGGTTACAGAAACTGGTGTTACTTTAATACTGTATTCTTGTGGTCAAGCTAAAATACAAATTTAAATTTGTAACAGACTTTAACCTTTTATGCAAAGAAAGTAGATGAATGCCAGCTAATGTCAAAGAGGAGGATATGTCCAGAGGCACAGCACTGGGCTTTGTCCTTCTATTCCTAGATGAGAGGTGGTAAGAGGTTTGGAAACTTGAGAATAGGCGGTTAGAAGAGAGTCATGATTGGTATTTATAAAACCTGTGTCTCAAGATCTTATGTGTGGCTTAAGAGAAGAGAATTAAGACTAGTGACTAGAAACTCTAGGAAGGTATATTTTAACTAATTTCAAAGAATTTAAAAATAATACAATGTATTCCCTTGAAGGACATGAATTCTTATACGCTCTTATTCACTTCTGAGAGGCTGGTAGTTACCTGTGGTAGAGTCCTTTGGGGGGAGTGGAATTATAAAACCGTTAATATCCTCTCCATACCTACGATTCAATGAGATTATTATCACGATCAACTTCTTAGTGATATATTTCCAGATCTTTCTCTTTTTCTGGGTTTGCTGATAGGCTATGTTTGCGATGGCCTCATCCGAGTTCATAGTGATATTACTTGTTCCATCTTTCCTTCTAGGCCCATTCTTAGTTTTCCTTTCAGTTGCAGTTATAAAACCTGGATGTTTACTGATTTATGTAATAGAAAGATCCTAAGAAGGGAAAGCTTCAGAGAAGATTGATCCAGCAACTCAAATGTATTGGCAATACCAAGATTCTTTCTATCCTTCCTTCTGCCATTTGCAGTGCTAGTTCCATCCTACAGCAGCTCAGCTTTTCAGGATTGGAAGTGATTCGAGCAACAGCTGGAGTAACATACTTTCTCCATCATAACCTCAAGAATTGATAGGTTGCAGGAAACAGAGGCAGGAAATGTGCATGTTAAGGAGATCGAGAAAATGAAACGGGACAAGTGGAGTGTCATGAGATGAGAAAGAATCTTAAAAAACAGGAAAAGGAGGTTAGATATTTGTGCTCAATAATGAATAACAGGGAAGTTTCTTAGGTTCTGGAGCGAGGTGAGGCATAATGAAAGTATGTTTAGAAAGGGTCATGAATAGGCTTGAGTGAGGAGTGGCCATATTTGAAAAGAGGTTTCCTTTTTGAGGGTCTTTCAATGGTGTGATGGAGTAGTTCATAAGAGCTTATAAGAGCTGAATATCAAATGTCCAGGAGTCTTGCATGCTCATTATTAAGCCATTGATAGCCTGAAAACACTGTGTGGGAATATTTATAACATCAAAATTGGCAAAAGGTGTGACTCAGGACTTTTCCCCGCCATAAGGCCAATTCACTAGCACACTACCGATATTTCTCAATACATCTGTTTGTTTTTTTTTAACCTGCCCCAGGATTATGAGAAATTCTATTAAATAAAAAGTAAAAGTAAATTCTAAGACCAAAATGATAGCTCAAAGAAACCTGTAGGGCCAATTATAAGTTATTATTCTATGACAAGCCTAAGAAGCTATTTCCCTTTATTCTAAATTAATAGGAATAAGTTGGAATACCTCAAAGGCATTATTCTAACTTAGTGCTTCTCAAACTTCAGTGTAGTTAGTATGTCAGTTCCCTGGGGATCTTACAAATGCATATTCTGACTGTAAATCTGGAGAAGTGTCTGAGATTTTGCATATCCAGCAAGCTCCCAGGTGATGCCATTGCTAACTGGTCTAGGGACTTTGAACAGCAAGGCTCTGAGTCTAAACCTTTTCAGCCCCTCATTTTGTAACCTGCTACAGAAGAAAGGGGTAAAGGAAGCAGGCTGTTGGGAACACCAAAACTAATTTGATTGAAGCTGATTTCTATTCTGGCCACCAGCCAGATTGGCCTGACTGACTCAAGCAAATCAAGGAATGAGAGCCAGCTGAATGGATGAGATGTTTATCCTGTTTCTTTCATATTTGTTTCTGCTGTAGGTAGCTCATATATTATGTTAGACTAGCAAGGTAAACATAAAAAGATGAATGCACACTCCCAACTTGAGTTTGTCAGACTCTGCCATGACACTGCTTTGTCTATAAGACACATGATTTTGTTTTCAACCTTGTTGCCCAGGAATCATTTTTTAAAGGTGAATGATTGCTAAGTCATTGAGGAGACTATTATGGGGTTTTGAGTGATGAGGTATAAACTTCTGCATTTTTTTTTTGGAAATACTAAAATGTATGAGCCACAGTTCGGTTATTTGCTTTAATAGCGTTTTTAGAAACTCTCTCTTTGGAGATCAACTGATGTCTCCAGATCTGCACATTTTCATTCAGGGTCTAGAAATTTTACTAAGTATATCTAGGTGAAAAGCCAAATTTTACTGCTTTTTCTGAGATTTCCTGGGATTGTTTTGACAAATATTTCTCCATTGCCCAAACCAAATGACTATTAAGCTAACGCCAGCCTCTGTTTTGTCTTTGGAAATGGGGGTAATGGTGAGAGTTGAGAGTTGACAATGGAAATGCCGGGAGTCTACAGAGTTGACTAGAAACTCTTTTGTAAACTTGAGCTGAAAGTATAATTAGCAAATAGGCACTGGAATCCTGAAGTAATACCACAATCAGCCTTTTTAAATTCTGCTAAGGTAACAGTAGTTCAGTTTTTACCAATAAAGCATTAATTTATCACTGGACTATGAGATAGGCAAAAGTATTGAACATTATTCCTATAAAAGATCTGAGAAATATCCTAAGTCACCTGGTGGGATTTATAGATGAGAAAGATAGATTAGACTCAGATAATTTTTTGGTTTGCCTAAAATCACCATGCTAGCTAAAGACAGAGAAAAGACTCAAACTCAGGTTCCTTGATACTGTTTATTATACTAAAATTATTGATTTACCATGTACCAGTGTCACATTCCACTCCTGACACCACTTGTCAGGGCCCAGGACAGGCCGGCTTAACTAAATTCCTGATGTGGACTACTAAGCTACCTTTTTTGGGAACAATTTCTCTTAGGTTCCTGAGGACTATCTACTTTAACAGGAGAGAGAGAGACATAGTCTTTGAGAGAGTAAAGCAATCTTAGAATAGATAGATCTTAGTCTTTAGTAGAGCTTGGTAATCTTCAGCAGAGAGATGCTGTGCTGGCATTCTGCAGGCAGGAGAGGAGACAGAGTCAGTGTAAGCGAGTCTGTGATAGAATGTACATGCTCCTCACTGCCTTCTCTTCCAGCCTAATATAAGGCTGATCTCATGCCTCAACCCCACAGGTGTAGAGACTGCCAATTCACCAATGCTCTCATCTCATGAGCTCTCATCCTTGTTAGGAGAGCTAAATCCCTCTCCATGCCCTTTTCACCAAGATGTTCCATTATTGAGCTATACAGATATTTCTTTTTTTTTTTATTGTTAAATCATGTTTGTGCACATTAATGCTATCATGGGGTACAGTGTGTTGTTTCCATATACAATTTGAAATACTTTTATCCTGTTGGCCAATGTAGCCTTCATGTCATTCTCATAGTTGTTGTGTTAAGACATTTATAATCCACATTTAGAAAGATTCACATGTACCCTTATAAGATAAATCATAGGCATCATCCCTGCAATCCCCCTCCCTTCACCCATCCTCCCCCCCCCTCCCCTCTCTCTCCCCTTTCCCCGTATTCTTGGACAAAAATTTGGTTATAGATTTCCTATGATGGCTAACAGTTAGTTTCATAATAGGGTTGAGTACATTGAATACTTTTTCTTACATTCTTGAGATACTTTGCTAAGAAGAGTATTTTCCAGTTCTATCCATGTAAACATGAAGGAGGTAAAGTCTCTGTCTTTCTTTATGGCTGCATAGTATTCCATGGTGTACATATACCAGAATTTATTGTGAAAATTTTTTCTTTGCCTTTCAGGTAATCGGCCTGGGAAACAAAAACTCTGC
>CAUYQV010101899.1:0-18005 GCA_963574575.1 Galagoides demidoff
CGGGCGCCTGTGGTCCCAGCCGCTTGGGAGGCAGAGGCGGGAGACTCGCTTGAGCCCAGGAGTTGGAGGTTGCTATGAGCTGTGATGCCATGGCACTCTACCCAGGGGGATAGCTTGAGGCTCCGTCTCAAAAAAAAAAAAAAAAAAAAAGAATACCCGGCATGATGACATCATTGCCGTACAGATGTGTATGTGACAGGGTTGACGCCATAACGTACTTATGTGGACCAGTCACACATGTGTAGAGAGCAGCTACTGTGTAGAAAGTAGCTGCTGTGTTGAAAGCAGCTACTCTGTTAAAAGCAGCCACTGTGTTAAAAGCAGCTACTCTGTTGAAAGCAATAGCATTGGAGGTAAAACAACACTTCGTGAATTATAATTACTGGGGTTCAGCCATCTTTGTTTTGACACATCTCTGGGTGGCTCTGGTGTCTACAAGGGATAGTAGTGCACTGATGATCTATAATGGCACTTAAGGTGAAAGTTAAAATCAATAAATTAATTCTTTCTTTACTTAAAATTTAGATGTTTTTTTCCATCATAATTTTTTTGCCTTACTTTTGCCACCTGTGAGGCAGAGGGCTTAGTGTTGTGCACCTATAGTCCCAGCTGCTAGGGAAGCTGCCCTGAGGTGGATCAGGGTTAGGATTTCACCCTAAGAAATTCACGCAAAGAATTCTCCAAGTGATTATGTCATGAAGCCAGAGCCTTTATGAACAGCACAGTTCCTCCTACGGGTTAGGATTTCAAGTTACAAATTTATAGGTACACAAACATCCAGACCATAGCATTTCTGGTTTATTGAATCTGAGATAGGGTCTAAGAATCTGCACTTCTAACAAGTTCCTGGTGATAAGGCTATTACTGATACAGACATTGATGTCTCAATGTTGGTTTTTCCTCAGATTCAGTTGAAATGTAATGCCAAACCCAATAATGTTAAGAGGGTTCTAAGGGCTTTAAATGTTAGCAAAGATTTCTTTACAAAGCTCCATTCAGTAGGACCAACATTTCTTAAGTGGTGTCATGTGCCAGACATGGAAGGAAAGATTTTCTTCCACCGCCACCCCCCGCCCTGGCCTCCCCTACATGAGATTCATGTAAGAAAACCCTTTTCTTTAGCCTAAAATCTAACTCTGTGAAAGGGAGATACTGGAGCCGCTGTCACATTCTGAGGAAGCTGCAGTGTACCCAGGGCGGCAGAACAGAGGGCAGACCCATGACCACATGGCAAGGTCTTGACTTAACCAAACCTGGGAGCATCTGTCTCTGGATTTCCAACGTGACATGGATAACTAGGAGAAAATTTTATGCTAAAATTAAAAATATTTACTAAGATATAAAATTTTCAAAAACAAAAATTTAGCTTAATTTAAATGTCAATTTAAGTTGATATCTTATATATTCATTAATTATATTTGAAAAATGTGTAGTTATGTTTTCTATAATAGACAACTGAGTAATTTTGAATATTTTTGGATGAAATAACTTTGAAAAACTTAACTTACATTTTAATAAAAATATTTTTAATTCATTATGCTAATACAATTATATTTATTTTTAGTGATTCTAGAACACAGTGATTTAAAACATACTGTAACTAGAAAATAAAGTGGGTGAAGATCTTAATCATAATACATAATCAATGGTTTTGTTGAAACGAAGGAAATAAAATTAAATCTTATAAGTATATAATGCAATAAGTATATAATGTATAATTAATTATGTATGTGTTTATCACCTAAACACTAAAAGACTATCAAAAGAACAAAAGTACATCAAGAATTCTCAATATCTATCTAAAAATCAGTCATAATTGGTATTATATCAACTTTTAGGTCTATGAAACCAAAGCTTTGCACAAATGCCTTTGTTCCATCATTATATAAAACTCTGCCAATGAAGAAAGAAAATATTTTATTGGGCAATTTTCTAGCGTTTTCTATATTTTTTAAAAAATTAGAATATTATAAAAAATATTAGCATATTATAGATCATTTGTACTCCTGCCTCAGAGCATGCAATTATTGGACTTGGACATAAAAATATTCACCTAAACTCAAATTGCTTTTTCTATTATTGTCACCCCTTGGAGGATGTGTGACAGTTGTGTCTCACCATTAAATGGTAAATTACAGGGCTGAAACCATATCTTTACCCCTTCTTAATCTCCCATAGTACCCATCATTATCATGGACTGTTAGGTGGTCCTTAAGTGGCTAGTAATTGACTAGAAAAGAGATGACAGGAAATAATTATGAAATTATTAATAACTTGTGTTTCCAAAGTGAGCCTTAGGTACAGGTCAGCCCTGGTGGCAAGAAGACTGCCCTGCCTCTGGTCTTGAAGATGCCAGCGTACTGGGAGGGGCATAGGAACAGTGCCAGGAGCAAGAGAAGACTGCCCCAGAGAGGCTTTACATAGTGCCTGCCTGACCAAGAGCACGAGCAGGAGTCTTCCTCATGGAAAAGCAGGGTTTTACAGCAACACGGCAAGCCTGCAAGGAAGGGGTGAACAGCTCCTCCTGCAGAGACACAGCTGAGAGGTTGATATGTGTGTGAATGCACCCTTTATAAAGCCTCATGGCCTCCAGGCTGCAGACAGGCAAAAGCTGTAAACCTGTCTTCTGCAATATAATCAGTGCATGGCAAAACTCAAGGTCTTACTCCCCGTTTGGTAATCACCCACAGGGTGAGGTCTGGCTTCCTCTGGCAGGCCACAGAATTGGGGAGGTGTCTCTCCAAAATTTGACCCTAGTGGGATCACTCTACTATCATTTCTACTGTGTGGGAGGTGCCTCCATGTGGGTTCTTGAGCCTCCGCCTGTCACTGATACACACTTTGGTGGTACCAGGCCAGTCACCCTCCTCCCCTGTGCCTCTCTCCAGTTGTATTCAAGTCACAGTTTCAGCACAGCTGCCCTGCTATGGCACCTGCAATGCCCAGCCCTAGCAAGGAACCCCTGACACTGCAGTTTCTGCAGGGTTTGGACCTCCAGACCTCCAGGAGAGGGGGTGGGGAGAAAGGTGGACTGGGAGTTCAGAGTGTCAGGTAAAATATTTGTTCAACTTTTATGCTAGGCAAGAGAATGCCCAGGCTTACAGTGGGGTCTCTCTGGAGAACTGGTCCCAGCCTTCAAGGACTCTCTTCCATGGGGTGAGACAAGAGGGCTTCTGTTCACTGCTCACTTGTAGAGATCACACAGCAAGCCACTCTCTTGGGGGAGGGAACAGACGCTTGTCCTCTTTGGGATGGATTTTGTACCTGAAATTGCTTTCTTGGAGTTACAGCTTACCTCAGCAGGGATGACATGCAGTTATGAGTCTTCTCTCTCAGCTCAGCTCCCGATCTTCAGCTTTATTGGGTTCTTTCTAACAATTATCTCTCTCTCTGGGTTGGAGCTTCTGTTGAAAGCTAGCTCCAGTTGGCCATCTTCCCAGGGATCCCCCCCAAGAGTTTTAAAAAATAATATACTAGGTGTGAGTCCTTGTTGTATTTGCAGTTTGTGATATTTTCTTTGTAGCCTTTCTTTTCATACTCTTAACAGTGTCTTGAACAGAGCAAAGGTTTTTAATTTTGATAAAAGTCCAATTTATTAAATTTTTATCAATTTTTCATTTTTTTATTTATGAATCATGCTTTTGGTATCAAGTTTAAGAACTATTTGACTAGCCCTTGGTTCCAAAGATCTTCTCCTATGCTTTCTTCTAAAATGTTTTATGTTTTACCCTATAGTCTGTGTTTCATTTTAAGTAATTGCTTATACATTTAAGTTGAGGTCCTTATATCATTTTATTTATTTTTTTTTTTTACCTATGGAAGTATAATTCCTCAAATAGCATTTACTGAAAAGCCTACCTTTCCCCCCAGTGAGTTGCTTTTGTACTTTTGTCAAAAAATTGGAAAGTAAAAAAGCAGAAAGACATTTGAGTAGATTATTTCTGGATTTCCTGGTCTGATCTATTGATCTATGTTCATCTTTCTGCCACTATCACACAGTTTGATTATGGTAGCACTATAAGAAGTTTTGAAATTGAGCACTGATTCATCCTCCTCTTTTTAACTGTTCTAGTTCATTTGGAATTCCATATAAATGTTCAAATAAACTAGTTTTTATCTATAAAAATCTCATAGGGATTCTCATAAAAATTATGTTAAATCTGTATACCAATTTGGGAAAGATGAACATTTTTTAACTATGTTGAGTCTCCCAAGTCAGTGGCACTGTGTATTTCCCATCTCATGGGTCACATTTGATTTCTTTTGATTCAGTGGCACTATATATTTCCCATCTGATGGGTCATCCTTGATTTCTTTTATCAGTAGTTTAAGGTTTTTATCATAAAAGTCTTGTGTATGTTTTGTTAGATATACACCAAAGTATTTCATTTTTTCAGCAATTATAAATGCATTTTTAACTATGGTGCACACATTTTATTGCTATTATGTAGAAGTACACTTCATTTTGTATATTGATTTATAGTGTAACCTTGCTGAACTCACTTATTAGTAATGAAGTTTTTTTTTCCTTTTTTGATAGATTCTTTGGGATTTTTGACATGTTATCTACAAATAGGAAAATTTTATTTTTTCCTTTCTGATCCATATGCCTTTTATTTCCTTTTCTTGCCTTATTGCACTGGCTAGAGCTCCCAGTATTATATTGAATAAGAATAATGAAAACTTCTCCCTTGCTTTGTTCCTGATCTTAAGAGGAAAGCGTTCAACTTTACACTGTTAGTATTATGTTAACTGAAGATTTTTATATTTACTCTTTATCAATTGAGTAAGTTTCTCCTGCATGCCTAGTTTTCTGAAAGTATTTATGGATGTTGAATTTTGTTGGATTCTTTTTCTGAGTTGATTAACATGATGATCTTATTTTTCTTTTTAGCCTGTTAGCATGTGGATTACATTGATTTATTTTCAAATGTTGAAATAGTCTTAAATGCTTTAGAATAAACCCTATTTGTCCATGACGGATGATGGTTTTTATATATTACTAAATTATGTTTACTAATAATTTAAGGATTCAACACATACATGCAGAATCAGGGTTTTCTTCCTTCCTTCTTTGGGGAGAGGATGTCTCTATCTGGTTTTGGAATTATAGTAGTTTCACAAAATGAATTGAAAAGTATTCTTTCATCTTATGTTTTCTGGGAGAGATTATGCAGAATTGGCATTAATTACTTTGTAAAGCTTCCAGCAAAATTGTGTGTGCCTGGAAAATTTTTTATGTGAATTTTAAAATTATGACTTCAATTTCTTTCATAGTTATAAAGATATTCATGAAATTGTCTATTTCATATTGGGGTGAGTTGAACTAGTTTGTGTTTTTTAAAGTATTGGTCTATTACATCCAAATTGTCAAATGTATGCATTGGAGTTTTTTTTTATTAAGTCATATATACATAAATCATGACTACATTTATGCCTTTGTGGGATTCAATATGTTGATTATTTGTACAAATTGTAGTAGTATTCTCTTATCCTTTTGATATTTATAAGGTCTAATGTCTTTTTCCTTAAAGTTCATCTTGTTGAAAGTTTATAGATTTTTTAGATTTTTTTTCAAAGAACCAAATTTGTGTTGTCTATTTTTATTTTCATTGAATTTTGCTCTTTATTATTTCCTTCTTTCTGCTTATTTTGTGTTCATTTTGCACTTTTTTTTTGCAGTTTGGCTGGGGCTGGGTTTGAACCTGCCACCTCCAGCATATGGGACCGGCAGCCACAGGCGCTGCCTCATTTTGCACTTTTTATTTCAGGTTCTTGATGTAGGAATTTATATTTTTAGTTGAGGCTTTTTCTGTTTTCTAATATGTGTATAGAATGCTACAAATTGTCCTTTCAGCTATGCTTTAACTATATGTCACAAATTATGACATCATGTATTTTCATGTTTATTCAGCTCAATTTTTTTTTAAAAAACTCTCTTGAGACTTTCTGTTTGATACATGTATTATTGAGAAATATATTCTTTAGTTTCCAAGCATTTGGAAATTTTTGTGTTATCTTTCTTGTGTGATTTATAGGTTAATCCCATTATGGTCAAAGAATACATGCTGTATGATTTTAAATATTCTAAATGTCTTAAGGTTTGCTTTGTGGACTGGATATGCTTGATCTTGGTTTGTGTTCTGTGGGCCACTAGAAATATATATTCTTCTGTAATAAGGTGGCTGTGCATAACTGCCAGTAAGATCTCATTAGCTAATGATTTTCAGTTTCTGTACTTTTGCTGATGGTTGGTTTTGTATCAATTTTGAGAGAGGGGTGTTAAAGTCTCTACCTATCATCGTAGATCTATCTATTTCTCCAATGTTTTATTGCTTTTTACTCCCACCATTTTGTAGCTCTATTGTCTAGTGCATGCACACTTAAGATTCCTGTGTCTTCTTGGTGGATTGACTCTTTATGTAATGCCCCTCTTGTTCTCTAATAATTTTCTTTTCTCAAAAGTTTGCTTTATTGATTAGTTTAGTTTCATAAAAGGGCTGTGTACATTGGATACTTTTTCTTCCATTCCTGAGATACTTTGCTAAGAAGCACATTTTCCGGTTCCATCCATGTAAACATGAAGGAGGTAAAGTCTCTGTTTTTCTTTAGGGCTGCATAGTATTCCATGGTGTACATATACCACAGTTTATTGATCCATTCGTGGATTGATGGACACTTGGGCTTATAACAAGCTCTTTATTCAGCTTCAAGGGGGTGTGGGACTAGCACCGAGTTCCCCCTTATCCAGCTCTGGCAGCCAGGGAGTTGGGCTACAAGGAGAAAATCCACAATCTATGTTCTGCCACCTGCCATCCCCATAAGGGGAAGGTCTTGTACACCTGTACACACAGGGGAACAGAAGTGGCAACATGCCAAAGAGCTACAACAGAATCATCATTGTACATAGTTATGGTTATCTAAAAGCACAAAGAGCCTTCTATCTCATCCCACCTGTAGGGGTATGGACTGTATGTGCAAGAGAGCCCAGACAGCTTTATCTCTCCTTGCACCTAAGACCATTGGCAAGGAAGTCAAAATGCCTTCTCCAGTGGGTGTCCCTTTTAGATGCCCTAACTCTTTGGATCATTGGTTCATCCCAGTTTTCCTGTTTAATGAAGGAGCTAAGGAAATTTTGCTCCTAAATTTGACTTCTTGGTGCAAAGAATATTTTCAATTATAGGCCATTCATGATCAGGAAACACTGAAGGAGGCCTATCCTCTATCTACATAGAACCTGAGTAACTTGATTATGAATCAAAAAGGGGCTGCTGACTTCCTTATTACATGTTAATAGACCTGGCCTCAAGGCCATGTGAAATATGATACCTCAAGTTAATCTACAAATCAATCTGTTTCCACCCACCTATATACAACCCCTCCTCCCCCAGCAACCACATGCTACACCTATACTTTCCTCATTATCCTCCTTACCTTCCAAAAGGCATGTATATAAGTCTCTGACCATCACTATGTCTTTGGGTAGTCCCATTCTTGTGGTTGCCCCCATGGGCAAGTATTTGGAAATAAACTTTTCTCTTATTAATCTGCCTTAATTATGAGTTGATTTTTCAATGAAACAAGCAAGGGGAAAGGGCAGATTTCACCCCACAAGCCCTACATTAACCACTGTACCTGCGTCATGGGGGTGGCAGTAACTCCATTTTGTTTTGGGTTGATCACTAAAGACCCCTAGGTAGGGGAGGGGGAAAAACCCTTATCCTTTCACTGGGTTCAGGTCCTGGAAATGCTCACACAGCCCAAAACTTCCCTTTTGCTTTGTGCTTATGGAAAATCCTTTGATGTCCTCAAGCATAGTGATTTAAGAGCCAACCCCCCAGCAGAGATTATAAAAGTTGGGCACTATATATGTGGTGTAAGCATTTTATCATTTAGAAGGAAGGTAGGAGTTGGGGGATTTCTTCTTAATTTTAAAGCACTTTGCTAAGGGTAGGGCTAGTGCACCAGTACATCTCCAATTTTCTTACCCATCTTAACGTGGATGTTTTTTCAGGTATCCAGTATGTAGTATTGATGGAAAAGAAGCCATACTCTGTAAAATAATTTAAGGAGGTTTATTCTGAGCCAAATTTCAGGACCATGACCCAGAGCCATACCAAGAAGCCTTGGAAAGTGGACTCAAGGTGGTGAATTTACAGATTAGTTTCATGCAGTTTAGAGAGACAAGCATTACAGGTAAGGTCATAAAACAGTAAGTGACAAACATCCATTGGTTTGGTCCAAAAAGGTGGAACATCTGGAAGTGGGAGCTTACGGGTTATACATGAGTTTAAAGATTCTTTAGCTAACAATTAGCTGAAAGAGTTGGGCTCTGTCTAAAAGACCAGGAGTCAGTGGAAAGGAATGCTTAAGGTGAAGGATCTGTTAATTAGAGACAAAGTATCAGACAGATCCAAGTGGTTTGTGTCTACATGTTTACTCAGTATGTCTGTGGGAAAAGGGGTAATCTGGATGTATTCCACCATGTCTTCTATTCTACCATGTCTCCCAATCCTTTTTAACATGGGAACTTATAGCTATAAATTTTCCTTTAGTAATATAGGAGGTGTGCCAATAAAGGGATGAAGACAAGTGTAAGCCAACTGGCTATAGAAAAGTTTTATTGAAACAGACACAAACAACAGATCCTATTCCACAGAGTAGGGGTTCTTTCCAAAGTAGGTGGGGGATCCCTTATTGGCCAATAGTAACATTTTTATGTGTTTATAAACCCTGTTATGAAACAGCCATAAATAACCAGCATTGTCTTCAGATTAGGCCATGAAGGTTAATCATATAAACTACTGTCATAGAAAGGAAAGCACAAACAATTGGTAAGGCTTAGTAATTCATCTATCCTCAGATGGTGCCATGTGGCAACTTGTTGGCACTTCCTTGTTCAGGTTGGTTAGGGTCTGGGATCAGTCAAAACTGCAGTACTCAGGCTCTTTTGACTTTCCCTTCCTGCCTTATCCCCCATGTTATTAGTACTGATTTTACTTTATCCCATAACTCTTGGTATATTGTGTTTTGGCTTATGTTGATCTCTCTGTATTTCCTCATTTGCCTTGAGATTTCTTTATGCCCCATGGATTTAGAGTGTTTTAATTTCCACATATTGGTAAATTTTTCAAACTTCTTTTGTTATTGATTTGTAATTTTATTCTATTGTTTTCAGAAAAAGTAATGGCTTAAGTCTATGGGCACCTAATACTTCCTTATTTACAGTGAGATGATAGATTAATAGCACTGATTTCTCTTTCCCTTTGGGAGTTGAGTTTGTTCTGCCTTATTAATCTAGGAAATAGCTCTCTGTTGGGTACTAGGCTTAGAATATGGGTATAGAAACTGGAATTCATGTGGTGAGAAGGTTGTCTTAAGGGATGAAAGAAAAGAAAGGTCTCTACCACCTGGAACCTTAGCGTACGGGTCATGGCTACTGATTTTGTTACAACCCAGCTGTGTCCCTTGCCCACTATCCAGTGGCTGAGAAGCAGGTTTTGCAGAGGAGGTTTTATTTAACAAGATGCCAGGCAAGGAGTTGGGAGGAGTTTCTCAAATCCATCTCCCAGAAAATTTGGGAGAAAGGGTTTATAAAGATAGTTTAGCAGGCAAAGGGCTATGCAATTGAGCACATGAAAGATATCCTGGATAGCCCATTGGATCCATTCCCACAGGTGTAGATATCTCTGGGTACAGTTGGCATCAAAGGCTCTCCTGGGAGTCTTAAAAATAGTTCAAGGACTAGTCTTAACGGTTTACAATAGCAGAGTTATCTATTAAGTACAAGTCTTTGAACTTTACAGTAGCAATATTATCTATGGAAATACTGGGGAAAGTCACAGATCTTGTACCAGGGAGAATAGTACCATAAAACATTAATAAGTTACAGCAGTAAGGAAGTTAGGGAACAATGGTTGATTAACTTCCAGCTATAGCTATCCTCTTACACAAATCAGACTTTGATTACAATTTATACCTTATAGTCCTCGTAACCCCCATTCAGGGCTGGACAGGAACCTCCATTTTCTAGACTTGGGCAAACAGACTTTTTCCCCATCCCTCACTCTCTGGATATAAGCAGGATAGAAGAAAAGCAGCTTGACTAGTATTTCATACTGGGTGGCCCCTCTTGGAATGGAAAGCATACATCCTCCTGCTTCATCTGTCATGGGAACTTTTGAGAACTATATTCAGTTGTTTGTGTTACTGAGACCCCCCTGCTTGAAAGCAATATACAAACTCCTAGACAAAAGACCCATGTGGGTCTTCCCACTTGAGAATCACCCCCACCTTCACTGCTGGAGGCTTTGTTATCCTTCTGTGTATGTCCTTCTCTGTAAAATAAACTTTGTTTGTCACTTCACGTACTCATCTGGTCTGCAGTTGCATTCTTGAATCTCCAGACTAAGGACCCACCACAGAGAGAAAAATGCTGGTAACAGTTCTACATTATTTTAATATAAGAGGTTTCAATCTTATTCTAGGGATGCCAAAACCAATTACACTTCTCTGAGTGTAATTGCCTTAAGTTCCAGCTCTGGATTCTATCCCCCTGGTCTATTTAGATGGTTAAGTGTGGTACTAAAAGATTCTAGACAAAGATTCCTGCACTCAACTTTGTGTAAGTATGTTGTAAACTGAAGTTAATGATTAGGTTTTTCTAAGATACTGCCAGGAAGACAATAGCCTCTGGGAGGGGTTGTAACACATTTTGGTGGGAATCAGTTTCCCGTGTCAGTGCCAGAGTTAAAAAATAAAATATTTTTGAGTTTTAAGGAAGATTTTGCTGTAAAATTCTTTTTTGACATGGACTTTTCACTCCATCTCATTCTCCAGCTCCTCTTGGTTCCCTTATGGGTACAAGGATCAGGTAAGTGTTCACTTTTTCTCTCAAATGCATGTGGCTAGAAATCAAGAACAAATAAATACCAAGCTGTAGGGTATTTACTTTGGTAAAGCTAGGTGAACAGGCATTATGTTTAACAACTGTATGCTAATCATGCAATTAGCCAATCATGTAGCTAGCAAATATATTGATGTGAGCATTACTTTGGAGAGTGACTTTTAAAAAAAAAAGAATGAAAGAATGGTTCTATTAGGGCAGAAAGTTCAGTAGATGCTCTAGACCAAGATTAGTATATAAAAGTATAAATTTTATTTTATCCTTTTAGAAGGAGAAAGAGAGTGACAAAGTAAAGAGTGAGGAAAGAGAGAGAAAAGAGAGTAGGGAGATGTAGTGGCATTCCAAGGAAAGAAGTTAAGAATGCACCATCTGAGGTCTAGTGGCTACCTGAATTTAAGGGTGGACAAGAGAAAAAGGTAATCACATGCAAATTCACAAGGTATTGTGAATGTGAATGCTCTATCCATTTTTCCTTAGGAAAAGTGGAAGACAGACTTCTAACAAGTATTTCTGATCCTAAGGTCCAATGTTTATACCTGCACTGTTCCCCTGGAGCTTATCAAAAACCATTTGAGGTGGTTTAGGAACACCGTTTAGGAACAAATTCTAAAAGGCAGATTTTGAGGTGGTTTAGAAACCGTTTGAGGTGGTTTAGAAACCGTTTAGGAACAAATTCTAAAAGGCAGATTTAGTCCATACGTCTAGATTGTGAAAGAATTTGTATTTCCTTTTGGTCTGGTGGGCACCTTAGTGGTTTGTGGAAAGGGAACTCCAGAAGAGGGGCTTGCTAGTAAATTTGCTAGGCAGAGAAATTGATTTTAGTTCTTGTTGAAAAAGTATGAGTTAATAATTTCTCTATCATTTCCCTCTAAAAGATCAAGGACCTTTACAGGTACTGCTTATGAGGCATGCAAAAATAACTGAAACTAGAGGCCAGAAACCAATGAAGGTTGTTTTGTTTTGTTTTTTTAAAATTTGTTTTGTTTTATAGCATTTCCTGTAAACATATTCCTGCAACATATTTACCTTTTCAACTTGAGTTTGTCTCTTTTTGGTCATTAAGAAGTTTTTGATGTTTATGTTGTTAAATAATAATCATTTCCTTTGTGGGTTTTTCTGTACTTACAAGCTGAGGTACTCCTGAGATACATTGAGATTTAATAAATAGTCATATTATTTTCTAGTCACTTAAAACTATTTTATTAGAGATATTCAATTTGAATTCACCTCTAAACAGTTTGGTTCATGCTTAAGGCAATAACTGACATTCCATAAGAATTCAGAGATACACAAAAGATAACTTGAGGTTAAGAAGTTTTTGCTGGGGGAAATGTTATATGAATTCAATCAGGTAAAATTGAAGGATTGGTAACAGGTGCTGAGGACAAACCGTGAGTGACAGAGGAAACCAGCATGTCCATTTTCCTTTTCCCTAACTTACTTCAGCATCTAACATGCACAATGAGGAAGGCTGGGTCTGCCATCAAGTAGTTCAGAACCTAGTGTGACAGACAAACATGTGAACAAATAAATGTAACCGGACGAAGCCAGCCACTTATCACTGTCAGCCAATATGCAGAGATGGGGATAGGTCCATCAAACTGTATTTCTCAGAAGGCTGGGATTCTGGATAACAGTGAGAGTAGTCTCTCTAAGATTGTTCTTCTGTTCTTCCATTTCTGACATTACAGTTTTATACATTTAAGTTCAAAGTGAAGACCATGTTAACCCTTATCTTAAAAAACAATTGGCAGAACCCATGACCCAAAACAACATTTCAATTCAAAAGTTAATCTTCAAAATCAATGCACCTAGACTACTCAAGATAGGTTTCTTTAGGGTTGGAGCTAAATTTATAAAATAATAAGAATGGGATACAGGGGGTGAAGGTCAGGCAGGACCTAAATGGATGAGACCAGCTGTGTCATGTCTGCTCCAGCCTGACAGATTCCATCTTATTCTCACTACATGTGTTTTGATAAAGATGAAGAATTGTGGTAAGTACAATTATAGAAATTGTTAGGGAAATGATGGTTAGATCATTACTTTTCTGTGTTGCTATTTTGATTTTTTTCCCTCTGTATTATTGAGTCCTCCCTGAGACCATGTTATCTATGATAACTACAATGTCTATGATGATTTATAACTGCCAGTACATCTACATGTTCTCATTTCTTATAATACCCTGTGAATCAGGCTTTATTAAGTTTATTTATCCCATGAAAAACCTGAGGTTTACGAAGGTAAAACGTTGTGATAAGAAAGGCCACACTCCTAGAATCCAGCTCAGACAAAACATCATCATAGAACTTTATCAACAAATGACATTCAGGGGCAGCACCTGTGGCTCAGTGAGTAGGGTGCCAGCCCCATATACTGGAGGTGGCAGTATAAAAAAATAGCTGGGCATTGTGGCGGGTGTCTGTAGTCCCAGCTACTCAGGAGGCTGAGGCAAGAGAATCTCCTAAACCCAAGAGCTAGAGGTTTCTGTGAGCTGTGATGCCACAGCACTCTACCAAGGGTGACAAAGTGAGACTCTGTCTCTAAAAAAAAAAAAAAAAAGACATGCAGTTTATAAAATAAGCATTTTATATGTATTTGGATATTCTATCATGCTGTGTATATAGCTTTGACTAACAAATGTTTAAAAAATATTTGAAAAAATTGTTTATAATTTGAGCATAAAAGTCAGGAGAAGTGAATAAAAAACAGAGAAAATAATCTGAGCTAAGTGGATCAAGGTGCATGAAGATTTTTAACTTTTGTATTTGAGTAAAACAGACATACAGGAAAGGGTACAGAAAAGTACATAGTTTAATTAATTTTTGTAGTGATCACATCAATATATTCAGCAGAGAACAAGGACAGATAGATCATTGGAAGAATCTGAAGCCTGGCTCGGTGCCTGTGGCTCAAGTGGCTAAGGCACCAGCCACATACACCTAAGGTGGTGGGTTCGAATCCAGCCCGGCCCCGCCAAAACAACAATGATGGCTGCAACCAAAAATAGCCGGGCATTGTGGCGGGCGCCTGTGGTCCCAGCTACTTGGGAGGCTGAGGCAGGAGACTCGCTTGAGCCCAGGAGTTGGAGGTTGCTGTGAGCTATGATGCCATAGCACTCTACCCAGGGGGACAGCTTGAGGCTCTGTCTCAAAAAAAAAAAAAGAATCTGAAGCCTTCATGTCTTCATTTTAATATCCACTGTTCACACTGTGACACCCCCCCACCCCTTCCATCCTTTCCTCTTTTGGCTCCCCCATTCTCCTTCCCCCTACCAAGTACTAGGTTATCAGTTGTCCTCATATCAGATTGAGTACATTGGATTCTTGCTTCTCCATTCTTGTGATGCTTTACTAAGAAGAATGTGTTTCAACTCCATCCAGATTAATATAAAAGATGAAAAGCCTCCATGTTTTTAATGATTGAATAGTATTCCGCAGTGTACATATACCACAACTTGTTAATCCATTTCTGGACTGGTGGGCATTTTGGTTGTTTACACATTTTGGCAATTGTAAATTGGGCTGTGATAAACAGTCTAGTGAAAATGTCCTTATGATACAAAGAATTTTTTTCTTCTGGGTGGAAGCCCAGTAATGAGATTGCAGGATTAAATGGCAGGTCTAGTTTCTAGTTTCAGTTCTTTGAGGATTCTTCATACTTCCTTCCAAAATGGTTGTATTAGTTTGCAATCCCACCAGCAGTGTAAAAGTGTTCCCTTCTCTCCACATCCACATCAGCATCTGTAGCTTTGAAACTTTGTGATGTGGGACATTCTCACTGGGGTTAGGTGATATCTCAGGGTAGTTTTGGTTTTGTCTTTTCATTTTCTCACCCATTCCTTTTATTGTCTTTACGAACCACATTTTAAATTCCCTTTCTGTCAAGTTCATTAATTCTTTATAGGTGAAGTCTTCTGCAGTAGCTGCCTCATCCTCATAGTCCCTTGGGGGAAGTCCTCAGTTTGGTTTTTCATGTTGCCTGAATTGTTGTTTGTTCCTCCTCATGTGTTCTTTCTTGGTGTTCACCTCCTTGTCCTCCTTTTTACTTCTCACTGCCTCCTTTGTTTCAAACAGAAATCTTACTCTTAACAGTATGTGGCAATGCATTAACAGGACACTAGGTGGCACTGTGGGTTTTTTTGAGACAGGACAGCCAGCAACTTCTGTGGTCCTTATTCCAAACTTAGTTGACTTCACTGATCACCTGATTGTTTCCTCAGCATTTGGACCTTGCCAGGTTGGGATCATAAAGCTCACAAGAATGAGCTTTAAGATCCCTTAAGGGGCATGTCTCATGGTGTCCCCTGACTCCACTTCTAGTGGAGTACAAAAGTCCCTCAGCCTGTCCCAAGAGTGGAGCTCTGATCCCAGCAGGTAGAATTAAGACAGCTGTGCTTTAGGTCCCTGCTAAGACCTTCTCAAGACCTTTCTGCAATGGCCCACTGGTCCCTGAGACCTTCTTAGTATGGCTGCCTTGCCAGCCACCAAACCTATAGCAAGTCCACTCCACCCAGCATTCAAATCTGGTTGCTGTATACTGTTCAAGTTCACCCACTCTTCCAAGCTTTCCATTTAATGCTCAGCTTCCCTCAACAACGGAAAACTCCGGAAAGGCTTCCTCCCATCTGGGACCTCCATGGAAGGCCAGTTGATCCTAGCCAATCATAATCACTTGCCTAATTCATCAGATTTCCACTCCCTCAGATCATAGCTGTATCCAGCTTACCACTTCCTTGCTGTAGACCCTGAGGTAAGGTCCCCACACCAGCTCCGGGAGAAGTCAGCTGAACCATCCTTCTTGTCCACCATCTTGCTCTGTCCCTGCCGCACCCCCCCCCCCATGATAGACATTTTCACTATTCTTTTATGCTCCCCCCCATAATAGACATTTTCACTATTCTTTTAGTGATTACTACAGACATAACAAAATGCAGGTTTTAACTTACATAATACTAATTTGTACTTTTTACTCTCCTACTTGACCACACATGGACCTTAAAACACAAACTCCACATCCTCCTAACATGTCAACATACACACATATACCACATTGTTTCCTAAGTCAACATTCTTTCAGATTTACTCATACCTATCATTTTAATTGCTCTTTATTCCTTTATGCATTGCCTACTATTTTTCTCCTATCTAAAATGTACTTAGTGAGGGTTTATCAGGGATATACTCCCTCAGTTTATTTTGTCTGAATATATCTTTCATTGAACTTTATTTTTAAAAAATATACTCACTGGGTGTAGAATTCTACGTTATATACATCTGTGTATATAAGGAAAGAAGGTGGTACCTATGTTCTTTATGTTCTAACAACTGGCAATCTCGACATGTCAGTTTGTCACATGTCTCACAGTAAAGCTTCAACTGCTCCTTTTTATGAAAAGGACAAAGCATTGGTCGCAGGCTGGTGACACCAACTGCCTCTGCAGAAATAATGGAGACAAAAGAGAAGAAAGTTAAGAAAACTGAATAGTATATAATTACCAGATTGCTCATTTGAAATCAAATTCATTGATATAAAAAAAACTACAAAACAGCTTTATCTATAGTGTAACTACCACTAAGGGCCACAGATACAGATATATGTACATATATAAATTTATTTCGGATTACTATTAGGGTACAAATGACCAAGTTACAGTGTTTGCATCTGTTAGGTAAAGTTCAAGTTATAGTAGAGCCATTCACCAAGGGGGTATGTATACCCTTACTGTACCCATTAGGTGATAGCTCATCACCCCCCTCTCCCACTTGAACAGTGTTACAGATATTAAAATTTATGTATCTTCAGCATTTCAACTTTTTAATTTCAAGTAGAAATTCAGATTAATTCAGGAGTGTGTAAGGTCTAAGTGTGTAATTAAAAAGATAGCTCTGATAAGTGGCTATCAGGACCAACTGGATGTTTCTATCCCAAATATGGGGGAATTTAAAAAATGCAATTCATAAAATCAAGCCAGGTATAGTAGCAAGCACATATAGTCTAAGCTATTCAGAGGAGGTTCACTTATGCCCAGGTGGTCAAGGCCAGGCTTGAGGATCACTTGAGCCCAAGAGTTTGTTTGAGGTTGCTACAGTGAGCTATGATGATGCCATGGCACTCTATCCTGGGTGACAGGATGAAAATCTGTTTCAAAAAAAAAAAAAAAGTGAGAGAGAAAGAAAAAGAAAAAATGCTTAATAAAAATGACTAAAAAGGAGTAATGAATGATTTTCCTACTTCTACAAAAATCCTAACAGAGGATGCTATTAATAGAAAAAATTACATTTTCAGTAGTACAGCCAGTCATCCATGTGACTTTTCACTAATTTTCCAGAGTAGAGATAAAACTAGGAAATGTTTAGGTTATTATATTACATTGAAAAAAATCAAAATAGGAATAAATGATTAAAAATTTACCTAACCAATTTACCTCACTAATAATTAAAGGTAAAACACAAACATTTCAGAAATAATCCCACCTGCAGAGGTAACTAGTATTAATACAGTGGCATGTGTTTCCCTAGTCCTTTTTCTACATATGGAACTACTTAATGGTATATAGTGCTGTACTTTGGTTTATACAATAAAAATGGCAGTTGACATTGTGAGATGCTTTTCTCACGTGACTTCTTGATACCTGTATTAATTGTATAGCATTCTATCAAACAGATATACCAGCTACTAATAGACATTTTGAAGTTTATCGTTTTTAAATATTTCATAAGGCTGAAATAAACATGAAATTCATAAATCATATACATGTTTCCATAAGATAAATTTCTAATAGTGGCTCGGTGCCTGTGGCTCAATCGGCTAAGGCGCCAGCCACGTACACCTAAGGTGGCAGGTTCAAATCCCCAGCCCGGGCCCGCCAAACAACAATAATGGCGGCAACCAAAAAATGGCCAGGCGTTGTGGCGGGCTCCTATGGTCCCAGCTACTTGGGAGGCGGAGGCAGGAGACTTGCTTGAGCCCAGGAGTTGGGAGGTTGCTATGAGCTGTGATGCCATGGCACTCTACCCAGGGGGATAGCTTGAGGCTCCGTCTCAAAAAAAAAAAACCTTTATATTTGAAAGAATATAAATCTAAGTGTGAAACATCA
>CAUYQV010101904.1:0-12416 GCA_963574575.1 Galagoides demidoff
GATGGTAATTGTGAGCTGAATCAGCAACAAGTATTAGTCTTTTTGGACTATTATATTGTTAAAAAGATTGCAGCCCTTTCAGACTTGTGTGTTATTTGGCCTATTTATATATGGTTTTAAATAAAATTGATTTAAAATTAAAAAAAAAAAAAAAATAGCAGGAGCTCACTGAAATTTAATACTTAGTCTCCATGTTTGTCCCATGCAGACAACAATGTGATGGGCCAGTTTCACCTTTGATATTAGTTCCAGACCTGAGATGAAGACTGTGGGAGGGCAAACTTCCTCCGCAAGGGACTTCTCTGCCACATTGAGGCTATTTTCTTGGAGGGTAGGAGAGCGATCTAGATCTTCGTGGAAGTGGGAACCCGAGTTTGGGAGAGTGTGGTGAACATACTTTTCACTTATTCTTTGAGAATTGGTTAGGATCATGGGCCCTAGAGTTCAAGTGTCTGGGTTTGAATCTCAGCTTTGCCAATTCCTAGCTGTGTGACCCAGGACAAGTTACTTCATCACCACAAGCTGCGGTTCGTTCAATAGAAGATAATAATGACACCTAAGCATGGAGTAGGGGGTGAAGGTGATAATCGTCGTAAGCCATTCAACACATAGTAAGCATTTAATAAAGCTGTTACAGCTAATTAATTCTTTAATAAGTATTGATTAATCTAATATAAAATGTGCTTAGAAGCATCACAGAGTGGCTTCCATTGCAGAATAGTTTCTGATAGTTCTGGGACTGTGCAGTTGTGCAAGTGTGTGTTTGTGTCTGTGTGTCGGGAGGATATATGTAAGGGATGATTGGGAACACAATGAGTTGAGGTCAGGTAGCTTGTCTGCAAGAATTGCAGAATTTTAACTAAGGTGGAAGGGATGGAGGGAGTGTAACAAGTCTAGGTTCACTGTTGGGGTTTGGTTTATACATTTTTTGAATCTGTGCAATTCTCCCAGTCTTCTGCATTTTGATTTGCTTAAGATGTCCCTGGCCCTTTGGGTGCAGCAAGGTGGCAAATGAGGAAGAATTTGGCGGCATGTGAAGAAGAGCTGAAGTCCTTCCTGAAGTCAGGCCCAGCAAGGAGGAGACAGAGTCTCCATATCATTATGAACCTGCAGGGAAAGGGCAGAAAGTACGTCCCCTGCAAAGAGGCGTTTGCTCTTTTCCTTTATTATTAGAATTGTTCGCAATAATAAAGGTTTCTAAATATTCACGTGTACCTTAACATATCTTGTAAAGTTCACTTTCAAAGGAGTCCCCTCATATAACTCAGGATTTATTATACTTTTTTAAATGGCATCTATAATATGGAGAAGGGCAAAGAGTTTAAAAACATGTTTCTATTTTAAAAATACAATTAATACATGTTTCAGTAAAAAATCCAAACAATTTAGAGATTAATAAACAAATAATTTGAAAGTACTCTGATGTATATCCAGGAAGATTGCTATTACATTTAGCTCCACAGGATAATTCTATGATTGGTTTCACAAAGGAATTATTTATCCAGCTAATATTTATTGAGGACCTACTATGTGCCAGGCATTGTTTAGAGATTATACTGGGGCAATCAAAAAGATAAGTATGGTTTCTATCCTTAAGGACCCTATCAGAAATCCTATAATAAGTGAATGGATAGTAAAAATATGTATTAAATATATAAATACAATATGTAAAAATTTGTACTTACATAAAGAAACCCATATAGAGTCATCAATTTAAAAATAATGAGAATATATAAAATTGCATGTAAAATTTACTATGTTCTTAAAACATAACATTACTTGGATGGTTTAAAATTAAGATTTATGATATCAATCATGTTTAGACAATAAATAAGACTGATTCTGATTATTTGAACTTCCTTTATTGCTTGAATTTTGATCAAATGGGGATTTATTACCCTTAGCACTTACATTTTAGAGGGAATTTGAGGCAGTTAAAGGACCACCATAATCTAGGAGCAGCTATATACAAGGCTGAGCGACAGAGGAGATGAGGGACATTGCTGGATGTTTTTTTGGACTTCAGCTGTGACTGTAGATTGTTCTTCCCGTGGGAAGCTGACAAGAACTTAGCCAGGATCCTGGCCAGAAGAGGGCCTCCTGGGCTGAGTGATTGATTTAGAGTCAGGATCAAGGTGAGTTGGAGAGATTCAGCTCTACTTGAGTAGCTCACCTATTTGCACAGTAGTGATAGGGATATTACTGACACTTCTCAAGTCCACACAGCTCCTGCTATAGTTTGGATGTTTATCTCCCCAACCTTATGTTGAAACTTGGTCCCCAGTGTGGGAGCCGGGGCCTAATGGGAGTGTTTTGTTCAAGGGTGGACCCCTTGTGAATGGCTCAGTGCTGTCCTTGAGATAATGAATCAGTTCTTGCAACATTAGTTCCGGCAAGAGCAGGTTGTTAAAAAGAGCTTGGCATGCAATTCTTCCTCTCTTGCCATGTGATCTTTGCACATGACAGTTCCCCTTCATCTTCTGCTGTGAATAGAAGCAGCCTGAGGCCCTCATCGAATGCAGACACTGAGCCAAATAAACTTCTTTTCTTTATTAATTTCCTAGTCTCAGGTATTCCTTTACAGCAACACAAATGGGCTGAGACAGTCCCCATTGAATACCTGTCCTGAATTTCAGCAATGCTGGTGACATAACCACCATGGAGGAAGAGCAGTGTAGAGGTGAGGTTTTCTCTCTATTTTCCCATTATCCTTCCCTATCCCTACGCTGAACTGTTGGTTGAATTAGTGAAATGTTCTGTGAGGAAGATATGAACCCCACCTTTGGCTTTGATTGTACTGTCACCATTAACTTACTTTCCTTTATTATCACGGATAGCTTTGACATTGTCTGCCTGGCACAACCAGTTTCTTTTGGTAAATCTTTCCCTGACTGGCTTTTGTAGGAGTAGCCATTTGTATAACATGATCCTGCTCCTTGGCTACAGTTAACTGGTACATGGATAAACCCTTGACTACATGGAGGAATACACAATCCAAATTGGGACAATCATAGTTCCTTTTCTGGGCTTTGACTGTGACCATAGGTATTTATATTTACATCAGAGACTGGAGACTTAAGGTAGGCCTGTTAGAGCAGGGGTGGCCAAACTGCATCCTGTGGTCTACATGCTGATTTTGTGAGGACCTCTTTTGCTTATCTGTGGTGTTTGATATCATGAAAAGTATACATGGACACACATACATACATAGGTATATGTATATATATATATATATATATTTTTTTTTTTTTTTTGCTAATCAGTTTTTGCTAGTATTTGTGTATTTAATGCGTGGTCTAAGATAATTCTTATTTTTCCAATGTGTGGCAGAGAAAAAAAAGTCTGGACACCCTTGATGGAACCCTTGATGGAGCCTTCCCTAGAATAGGCAAAGAGAAATCCAGAGAGTTGAGTCAGTCACTGTAGTGACTGAAGCTACAGGATATAAAACCCAGTTGCCATGAGTAACTGTGTTTCCTGCCCTGGGGGGAAAATCAGTCTGTGAGAACAAGAACCAAAGTGACAAACAGAGCAAAACAGAGGCTACAGCAAGATGTGGTGTTTCTTAGGGCTGTGGTTCCCATTGTTTCCACAGTTGACCTGCATTTCTGCCCTTTCCAAGGTGTGGTATGATTGTCTAAAATTAAAACACCTGTTATTATTTTGTTCAGTTATGTTGGTTCAAGTTATGTTCCTACACAGCTTCACCAATTTTTCTTTTTTGCTTTAGTTTAATTTATGTGGCTGTGTTGAACTCATATTTTTGCATGTGCCCCCTATTATCTTTATGGAACAAAGAAAGTTACTAATCTCTATTGGTCAACTGGGGAGAAAAGCATATAGGCGTATTTATAGATGATAATGTTACAGTGCTAAAGAAGAGGCAGTAGGTGTAAGATCCCCAAGGAAGCTGAAAATTGTGCCCAAGTAACAATTTTGGTGAGAGTGTAGTTTTCTAAAGATCCATTTTTAAAGTTGGAGAGCTAATATTTGGAAAACGGATATTTTCCTCAAGTAGTATATTCCTGAAATATTTTCATTTCTGTTGAACTTGTTAAAAACACTTGGGAAATGTTTAATGAATGAATATATGCAGTGCCCCTGAGGTCAGGATATTCATTTAACTGACCTTAGGCAAGCTCCTCTCAGCTCAGTGAAAGTAGCTGAGAAAATCTCATGTTGTATTTCTACATGTCCTTTATTTCAATATCCATTTAACACTCATGTTAAAAAATTATTATTAATTAATTAATCTAACTATTTTCACTTTTTTTTTTTGAGACAGAGCCTCAAGCTATCCCCCTGGGTAGAGTGCCGTGGCATCACAGCTCACAGGAACCTCCAACTCCTGGGTTCAAGCAAGTCTCCTGCCTCCACCTCCCAAGTAGCTGGGACCACAGGTGCCTGCCACAACCACCGGCCATTTTTTGGTTGCAGTCGTCATTGTTGTTTTGGCAGGCCTGGGCTGGATTCGAACCCACCACCTTAGGTGCATGTGGCTGGCGCCCTAGCCACTTGAGCCACAGGCGCCGAGCAACTATTTTCACTTTTAACTAGTGTTCATTACTTAAGAGTCAGAAGTGAAGAGCTGGCTGAGCACCTGCCTCATTAGTTGGTTGCCTCACTCTGTATCTGCAAGACCTGGAGAAGAGATGGCCTGATTCATGCCCTACCTTGCCAACGTAACCCTGGGCGCACCATCAGGACCCATTCCATCCAATTTTGTTCTTATTTCAAACTGTTTGTAATGATGTTTCATGACTTTTATTCTTCCAAAGGACCAAGAGAAAATTCACTTATTTTTCTTTAATAGAATTAAATCCATTCCCTCTTGCAATTACCATGTGGTTCCACTGGACTCTGTGTAAATCTATATCACATCGCGGAATCTTAGTGTTCCTATTTTTTCCATTTTTCTATTTCAACTTGCTGGGAATGACTTTACCATTGCTTTTTAATTATTCCCAGTATGCCTTTAAAAAAGATGACAATAATAAGAAAATGGAAGATGATAGCATTACCTGGAAGTAAATAAATCATTACTACTGCATTAAGCTTTACTTTTCTTTTGTGTTGGCCAAAGTATTACATTATTTAAAAGTAGAGAATAAAAGAAGTTCAGAGATACCATCTTTGCAGTCTTTTTAAAAATTGAACACAGTTGAGGATTTAGAATTTTCCACTTTCTGCTTATAATGGCAAAGAAAAGGCAATTGATAGAGGAAGATAATATTAGATAAAACGGAAGATGAAAGCAAAGGCACAGTGGCTCCCTCGGCTCTAATGACAATTGTAAAATTGATGGAGAAGTGAAATCTCAGGTGAATCATCAGATGTCAATATTCTAGATGAAATTTCCCCCTCTATACTTAATCAATGGAAGAACAATTCATTTCTAAGGACAAAAAGAAAATACGGCATTCTCATCAAGTTAGTCATTCAGAAAATACTTTTTAATAAGAACTTAGGCCATTCTGTTTTGCTAACAGTGATACGGGACAGGTGACACCCAGTCAGCTCAGTCACGTGGGGCTGGAGGACCTGCCACCTCTGTCTTGGTGGTGTTGGTGGTGGCAGCAGGCAGAGGAACCAGCAGGCTGAGGAACCAGCAGACTGGAGAGTAGGCAAGCAGGGAGAGCTTTCCTCCCCTTATGGAGGCTCCAGTAGCCAAAGGGACAGGTCAGGAGCAGGGGAAGACATTGGTGATTCCTCCAGTGCATCCCTGATTGGTCTATTTTCAAAACCTGCTCCTGATTGGTCTGTTTTCAGGACCCCAAAGCTCATTGGATAACTGCCCTTATATAAGCCCCTAAGCAGAGAGCCCAAACGCAGACCTCTGCAGACCTATGCAGACCTGAGAGAGAGAGAGAACGCCCACAGAAGAGCTATAACACTTGTACTGCTCTGCAAGGAGATTTGATTCTTTGTAAGAGCTGGAACACTCGTATTATAAAACCTATCTTACTGCTAATCTTGCTCTATAAGGAGGTTTGGTTCCTTATGAGAGCTGTAACACTATCTTACTGCTGATCCTGCTGTGCAAGGAGGTTTGGTTCTTTTTGAGAGCTGTAACACTTGTTAAATAAAACCTAACATGCTGCTGATCCTGTGGTTTCGCTTCATTCTTCAAACCGCCAATACCAAGAGCCTGGAAATCCAGTATCAAAAATCCAGTATCAACAGGATATTAAGAATATTCTTCATTGTTTCAAATTTTACTCTTTTTTTGTTTATAAGCAAATGAATGCTGAAGGCAGGTGTGTTTACAGTTGGAAAAAATGATATAGAAATGTATTAGATTAATTGGTGTTCAGAAATCTAGAAATAAATATTTTTTGCACTTAAGGAGCAAAGAAGATGGCAGTTTTCATGTCAACAAAATTCTGAAATTCTGATTTGTTAAAAATTGTAAATATGAGTTTGAGACCAGCCTAAGCAAGACTGAGATCCTGTCTCTAAAAAAAATAGCATTGTGTTGTCTGGGCACCTGTAGTCCCAGCTACTCAGGAGGCTGAGGCAAGAGGATCTCTTGAGCCCAAGAGTTTGAGATTGCTGTGCGCTGTGATGCCATGGCACTCTACTAAGGGTGACAAAGTGAGACTCTCTCTCAAAAAAAAAAAAAAAAATATATATATATATATATAATTTAAAAATTTTAAATGTGTTGCATTTTGATAATGCCAAATACATGAGAAGCAGCAACATACTAAAAGCTATTAAAGAAATTTTTGTAGTGTGGATATGATCCAGGCTCCTGCATGGTAATTACAGGCAGTTAGATGAATTTTAGAGACATTGCCCATTTTGAATATAGATACTTTAAAAAGCAGAAAAATATGGAATAAAAATCTGAATTTGCTATGCTTAAATTGTTTAAATTCTTATTAATATTTCTAATAAAATATTTTTCCTCACTCCTTCATTTTTATTTCTATCAATTATTTGTAAAATGACTTAACATATAAAAAATAAATAAATAAAAGGCTTCCTCGGCCCCAGATGGTAAATGGGGATCACTTTTATCTTGTATTCTGCAAGTTATTGAGCTTAACGTATAATCTCAATGTATATCAAAAAATTAATGTATACAGGAATGAATCTAGACCCAATCAATAAGATGTCAGGTGACCTTCAAAAAGAATATATCATAAGAGAAGGTAAAATAGACAGGAGATCAAACTGAAGGAGAAAGAATTTTTTTATTTTCAATTTCATTGCTTGAGAAATAGAGGTAAATATGGCTTCGGGTTGTAGCAACCACTGTAGTCTTTTTAGCCACAGAGAAGACGGTGAGGATTCCCTTGCTATTCATCAACAAAGTTACTAGGTGGACCCAAATCTATGCCCAGCTCAGTTACAAAGTTGGAGACAGAGCTGTGCCTACAGCTCTTTATCTGAAAGAAAATATTGTGAGAATAAAAACAGAGTCCTATGACAGAAAAACATACATTACACAGCCACATGCAACTTTTAATGAGTCTACTTTCTGTTTCTATAAGCAATTTCAACTCACTGCTTTGCATCTCGTAGCTTTCTACTTTATGCAACACCTCACCTTCATTTCTTGTTGCCGCTCCCTGCTTAGTTGATAGTTTCAGTTTCTACAGAGGCAAAAGCACCTGCATTCAAGTATATACTCAAAATGTGTGATAAATACACAAGGATGTTTATGGACGCATTATTTATATTTCTGAAGATTTGGGATTACTTAAATGATCATGCGTATGAGAAGGACTAAATAAACCATCATACACCAATATTCTGGAATATTCTGGAGCCATTAAAAACCACGTATATATGGCTCAGCGCCTGTGGCTCAGGTGGCTGGGGCACCAGCCACATGCACCTGAGGTAACGGGTTCGAATCCAGCCCAGGCCCGCCAGACAACAATGACTGTAACCAAAAAATAGCTGGGCATTTTGGTGGATGCCTATGGTCCCAGCTGCTTGGGAGGATGAGGCAGGAGACTCCCTTGAGCCCAGGAGTTGGAGGTTGCTGTGAGCTGTGATGCCAGGGCACTCTACCCAGGAGGACAGCTTGAGGCTCTGTCTCAAAAAAACAAAAATAAACAAACAACAAAAAAAAATTACGTGTATGCTGGTATGAAAGCCATCTATGATACATATTTCTGAGTCAAAAGAAGGAAGTTATTGAACACTATGTTTAAGAAGATCCCACTATATAAAGAAGATACCCTCTCTATAAATATGATAAATGTGTATCGCTTATGTATGTATGTTAATACATACATATGTAATACACACGTATAGCTTATATAGCATGTATGTGTGTGTATAAAGAGACTGGAAGTATACTCATCACATTTGTAAGTGATTATTCCAGGGAGTGGCAATGGGGGTAAATGTTCACTTTTTATTTTAAACAGTTTTGTATTGTTTTCTCTCTCTCTCTCTTTTTTTTTTTTTTACAAGAAGGTAATACATTCATAATTTGAAACATTTTTTTAAAGGATAGAGGGAGGCGCCTGTGGCTCAGTGAGTAAGGCACCGGCCCCATATACTGAGGGTGGCGGGTTAAACCCAGCTCTGGCCAAACTGCAACAAAAAAATAGCTGGGCATTGTGGTGGGCACCTGTAGTCCCAGCTACTTGGGAGGCTGAGGCAGAAGAATCGCCTAAGCCCAGGAGTTGGAGGTTGGAGGTTGCTGGAGCGACTCCACTGCACTCTAGGGAGGGCGAAAAAGTGAGACTCTGTCTCTGCAAAAAAAAAAAAAGGGATAGAGCATATCCGCTATTGGGATTGTACTTTGTAAGGGGATGTCCACTTTTACACATCTTTTCTAAAAATTCTTTATGTATTAAACCGAGTCTGCCATTGTTATCTTTTCATCCCAAGCTCAAATATGTTTGCTAGACTCTCTGTCTGAAGTGTAGAAAAGGAAAAGAGTTAAAATGATTTTTTATCATTATGCGAGTTCCCGCTGATGTAAAAGTCTCATACTTTTACATTGCAAGGGCTGCCCCAGTGGGCAGTAGAACCTTTGGCCCAACTTGCCACTGCCTGAACAAACCAAAAAACAAGGAGAAGACCCCCTCAGCAAACAAACAAATCAGAATTAGTATTTAATCAAAATAAAGTAATATCAAATTTTATTCAATATGATGAATCAAAACATTGTTAGAAACAAACACAAATGACCCACCATCTGAACTCAGTGACCTTTGAGAAGGGCATATCCAAGACTCACTTGGGTTTTTCCACTTCAGTGTCATCCCCACACAGCCCCGTTACTGGGAAACACAAGCTAAATGTCAAATTATTTTATGGGGCCAATTTCTCCTCTTCTGCCTCCCCACTTTCAACTCTATTAAGGTGTGTTTTATTGTTTGCTGGTTGCCCGATGGTAGGATATTTAAATGTGAATGTCCCAATAACGGAATGATGGGTAGATAACGCTTTAACACAACTGTAAACTGCTGGACATTTGCCTATTTCCGAAATGCATCACTTCCACCCTCTTTTTAAAAATTCATCCATTCATTTTTTCATTTCTGCGAAGAGTGCGAGGGCTTTAGGTATGAGTGAACACACAGAGGAATGAATTCCGGGTACTGGAGCCCACGCAGGCGGTCATTTACTAAACCAGTCTCGGCGGCCGTGGTCCCGGGGCCCCCCAGAGGCGCTCCGAGCGCGCACCCCGCGTGGCAGTGGTGCCGGCAGACAGTTCCGGGAAGGGCGAGCGGCTCGTGTGTAAACCGATCGCACATCGGTTCCCCAGCTGCCGCAGCCCAGCTTCGCCGCCCGCCCGAGAGGCCAGGGAAAAGCCTTCCCCCCGAGGCCAGCCAGGCAGAGACGCGGGAACATAAAACACATTCCAGCGGTTGGCATCTGGGCGCGCAGCTGCCAGGCGCAGCCTCCGTGTGGCCGCGGGGCCTGCGGCTGGCGGGCGGGCGGGGGCCGAGCAGGTCCGGCGCCAGGGCCTGCGGAAAGCGGCCTGCGGGCCAGTTTGGCTCTGCAGGCTCCCGCCTCGTTTCTGAGAGCAACAGTTTTCTCTAGAAAGAGCGCTGCTGAGGGGAGGAGGATTGGACTCCCACTCTGGGGCGAGGGCAGGGGGAGTCGCTTCGGCCCTGCCAAGGCCCTGGGCTGGGGAGGCTCCATGTACCTTTGGTGTTCATGACTCAGGCAAAAGGGAAACCCCAGAATTACCACAAAGCCATCCCGATCCTGGCTTGGCATTGCCAATCAGCTCAAAGCAATCTTTTCATCTGGCATTTAGGAGTGCATGTTTGTGTCTGTGTATACGTATGCATATTTTTAAGAATGAATTCTTCTCCCGATTTTCATCTTTGCAAATAGATTGGGGGTGGGGGTAGGGGGCGGGTAATGCCTATTAGAACTTTAAGGGATTGGTTTTCACATGAGAGAGCTTCAAAAATGAGAAATCGCTGAAATTATCTGGTAGCAGCTTCTGAGGGACATTTACTGTGGATTCACTTTTACATTTCAGTTCCTTTGAAAGCCAGTATGGTTAAATTAACCAAAATCTAAATTAAAAAAAAAAAAATTCCACGATTCTTCCAGGCCTACTTCACATCATCAAACCAGGCCCCGCTGGAGGCCCCATTAAAATGGCAGCTCCCACTGAGAGAGAGACAAAAGCCCCCTCTCTGAATGGGGATGCTGAAACAGTGATGGACTCTTAGAACTGCTTTTTTTTTTTTTTTAATCCATTAAAAAAAAGTTACCTCTGCATTGACTGTGAGAGAGTATTTATTTCGCTCTCCACACTGTGGGAAACAGAGGCGTTCTCCCTTATAAGGACACCCAGACCTTCTTGGGAGAGGAGAGAAATATGAATCCATAACATGGCTGAACAAATTCCTCCTCGCAACTGAATTCATGGAATGTTTCAGACGTGAACAGCTTAATTTTGGTGTGGTCTGGGACAAATTAATATGACTCAAATCCCACCTCACACAGGAAGCTTCCCCTGTTGAAGCGGGTGGGGTGAGTATACTCACTTCCCTCAAAATTCTGTCCAGCAGTCTTTCCTATTAAATTTAAATGTGGCTCATCCTCTCCCCCAGCAAGAAAAAATTTTTACAAAGAAATAAGGAAATCAAGAAATAACTAAAAATATGTCCAAAAAGCTTTACTGTGCCAAGTGTTCAGCATATGATTATGTGATGTTTTCGATGGTAGAAATGAAAGTGAGTTTTTATATCCGTACAGCAGAGTAAAAGCTCCTGGAGGGTAGTCCAACAACTTTGTATTTTGGGAGTGAACACCTTAAACATGAGGATTATTTTTTCAGGTTCTTGTGAAGCCCGGGAAACAGTGATTCCAATCTGGAAGGCGTAGGAACTCACAAGGATGCCTCCTCATCTTCCATAAAATGGACAGGACTTTCACCACAACACCTAATCAGACACTGCTGTTCTCCCATGGAGATGCTCATTCCCTTTAGCCGGGGAAAACAGTCATTTAGGCATTAAAATGAACTGTGATGTTATCCTATCCAGGCCTAAATTTCCTTACTTTTGAAAAATGGGAAAGTAATTACTACCTCATAGAGGAATAGGTTCTCCAGTGAAAGCTATTATAAATACCAGCAATGTGCTTTGGATTTAGAAAGCCACTTGCATGTTGCTCATACACATTAGCTGGTATTTATGGGAAGGTGTAGTGATAAGGATTACTTCCCAATGGTCAATAACGGGCATCACTTTTATTTGGCTATGAAATGTATCATATTATAATTCTTTCTGCAGCTTTATGCATATTATTACATATTATTATGTTTAGGTTTGGTTAGTATTAAAATTAAATTACTTTCCCTGAACCACTGATAATCTGGAGAAGTTCTCCAAGAAGAAAGACAGGTCATTAAGGACTTTAGGGTGGAAAGCAGGCAAGATGCCATTTTTGAGATACCCTTGAACTGAAGTAAGCAGATGAGGGTGGTTAAGACTTAGAGATCGTGAAGTGAGGACAAACACAGCAGGACAGCACAACTCTGTGTGACAATCTCTATAGTGATGGGGAGTGTGTATGTCGTCTTGAACAGTGCCCCCATTCCAGACTGGGGATCTCAGAACACATGTATCTGTGAAGATGCATCTATAGTTTATTATTATTATTATTTTGAGACAGAGTCTCAAGCTATCACCCCAGGTAGAGTGACGTGGCATCATACCTTACAGCAACTTCCAATTCTTGAGCTCAAGCAATCCTCTTGCCTCAGTTTTTCTATTTTTAGTAGGGATGGAGTCTTGCTTTTTGCTCAGGCTGGTCTCCAACTCGTGAGCTCAAGTAATCTACCCACCTCGGCCTCCCAGAGTGCTAGGATTACTGGCGTGAGCCACTGCACCCGGCCTATAGTACATTACTTTCCTATCAAATTAATATGTTGGTCAATAATCAGTAGGAGAGATATGTAATTTAGTGTCACTATT